>JAQZBX010012307.1:0-41407 GCA_029593785.1 Cabassous unicinctus
TTTTTTTTTTTCTTTTCTCTATTGCTCCTTCTTGGTTTACATCCTTATTTGTTATTGCAAATCCTTTATGAGAAATGGATGTAATTGTTTTTAGTTTGTTCAAGTCTGAAAATATTGATTCCTTCTCTCCTAAGTGATTGAAATGAAATGGTTCTTAATGTTAATATAATTGAAATTTTATGGTTGGAATTGCATAGTATTATGGATATATTCAAATGATTATAATATTTAACTTTATATTTTGCAAAAATAGTCATTAACACTTCCATATTTCTAACATCTTTCACAATACATGTTTTATTTTGATATCTACTATAAAGATATAGTTAATGTCTATGTGTACATGGCAGCCACATTTCATCGTGCCAAATTATACCTTTTATTAGGATCTTGTGACTTCACTTCAAATACATATTCTTCCTCTGTATTATATTACAAACTTTCTGAGGACTTGGTTCAGGTTTTAGTTAATTAAACATTTATTTAAAAATTGATACACTCATTAATTAGAAGCACATTTCACTCTTTTCAGACAGGCTATATAAGGTAATAAAAAACTTCCAAAACAATATTTATGTATCAGCTCTGTGCTTATCATCACATTAAAAATTGCATGACTCAAATCTTCAAGGTACTTATAGCTGCCTTGATGATATATTACCTCATAGATTTTAGCATGATTCACAATGAGCTCGCAGACTAAGGCTGTATCACACAGCACTAGATAGTAAAAGAAATACTCATGCAAGTCTGTGCCACAGTTAAACATAATAGAATGAGAAGAGCCTCAAGAGAACTTACACAACATGGTTAACCCTGATGATTATAACATGGATGTGTCAAAAGGGTCAGTGAACGCATAAATTGATAACAAAGGGGTCTTATGACCCCATTGAGAATTTCTTTTGGTTTCTTTATATTGAGTAGTTCTAAGGTGTTATTATAGGATGGTTACATATTTTCATACCTGTCTGATTGGAAATGTCTCCCTCTGGGCATAAAACACAAGTAAAGCAACAGATGGGCCTTCCTTCCAGTGGAAGTTTCCTGAATCCTGAATGGCAGCTCTGGCTACATGCAGATTGAGGTATCTGAGGAGGAAAGAGAGAATCATTGACCATCATATTGTACATTATTACCAACTATGAGAAGATATCTAAATTTATCTCTTAATAAGAGAACCATTTCTCTTCTATTTCATAACCGTGTTTCATGCCAGTCTCTACCTTGTTGATATTAACTGGACATCTAATTGTATACACATATGCAAACATCTTACTATAGTATCTGAACACTTTTACTTCACATATCATTAATAATATCACCTTTGTTTACTCTCTTCTAATTTAACCACATGATGATAAAGAGTTTCCACACAAGCTTTTGTAATAATGATTCTAAGGCTTTGTATGCCTGAGAATATTATTGCCATATGTGGATGAATAGACTATTTTAGGTTCTAGACAGGAGAACCTTATAAAATAAGTTTACTCATTAATGAAATGAGTTGCATAAAAGAATGTGGTCCAAGCAGAGACAAACAATAATAATGTAATTAATCCAATTCTGGGGTATTGAGTCGCAGTATGGTAACTGTTTTTCAGTAACTTAACAGCACTTTAAAGGTACAAATCATTATTGTTTTTACAAATCACCTGCAAAATTCCTTCTGCTTTTTCAACTTTGGAAAGACCAAATGAAAGCTATGGTCCATGCTTTGAGGTATTAAGCCAAATGAAATTTGATACTGAATGGTATTGAAATGACCACAGGAAAGTTTGAATAGTGCAGATGAATTGATGGTTTATATGTGTACTTTACTAGTTTTTATAATTCCTCTAAAAATGAAGAGGTATTCGACCATATATGATTAAGTCTTTCCAACATATATATAAGGAAAATGGAAAATAATTAAATAATTAATATACGCAGTCAGTGTTCTTAGTCAAATGCTACATTATTATTTATGTCTAAATGAAAGATGATAGATGATATAACTGATCTTTTAAATGCAATGTCTCAGGGAAGCGGGTGTGGCTCAGTGGATAGAGCTCCCGTTTACCATATGGGAGGCCCCGGGTTCGCTTCCCGGGGCCTCCTTGTGAGGGCAGGCCGGCCTGCCCACCCATGTGGCGGGGTGGGCTGATGCAGCAAGACCTCACAGCAGGAAGCGGTGTGGCTCAATTGATAGAGCCCCCGTTTACCATGTGGGAGGCCCTGGGTTCACTTCCCGGGGCTTCCTTGTGAGAGCAGGCCAGCTCGCACTGCGCAGTGGGCTGATGCAGCAGGACCTCGCAGCAAGGGGGAGATAAGCAGACACGGAAGAAACATACAACAAATGGACACAGCAAGCACAAGCAGCAAGGGGGAGATAAATAAATAGATAAATCCTTAAAAAAATAATAATAAATGCAATGTCTCAAAATATTTGTGACGTTGCATAGTATGAAGTCAAGATATTGAATTCAGAATATGAATTAAGTCCTGAAATCAAGGGGTGCAAACTTAACCTAATATGAAGAGTGTGTTGAAATAAATACATAATATATATACCCAACATTGAAACAGTGTCAAACCTCTTTGAATCCAACAGGTCACTCGATCATCTCTTCATTGGAGATCAAACCTTGATCATGTGAAATATTGGAGACAAATTCTCCAACTTTAATGAAGAGGCCAAGACCAGCAGGGAAATTTACGGTGTTCAGGATATCATAAATCACCATAAAGTTTCTTTCCTTATCTAAGGACATGTGATCCCCACCACTGTTTGTAAATTGTACTTTCCTCAAAAGTGGGTGAAGCTAGAGGAAAGGCATAATTTTGAAAAGGGGAGTGGATTCAGATTAGAGATTGAAGGCTCATATCCATCAAGTAATCATTCTTTTCTTGTCCACCCCCTTTCAAGCAGTCTTTTTGATAGAGACTAAGATTTGTTTGGGTGTTTGCCATTTCATGGATTTAGATGAAACACTCTTCCACTTATAAGAGAACAATAGGAGGATAAATAAATATGATCATGATGCATCTCAGGATGTGGTTAGCATGGGCTCCAGTGTGACCCTGAAAAAAGAGCTGCTTGGAGTTCCAGTAATTTTAGTTTATTTCCCCTAACATGTTACTGAAAGGACTATCCATAATTTTCATTTATCAGACCTTTATTACTTTGTGTGGGTGAATAATGTTCCATTGTGTGTTTGTGTGTGTCTATCACATATTGTTAATCTATTCAATAACTGTTGGATCCTTGGGTTGGTGCCACTTTTTGACTATTATGAATAGCACTGCTATGAACATTACTTTCCATTGTTTTGGTTTATACAAAAGAGAAGGATTGCTGATTCATTTGGTAATTTTATATTATATTTTAGAGAAATGTTTAATCTCTTTTACACAGTGGTGCACCATTTTACATTCCCATCAACAATGTACAAGTGCTCCACATTTTCAACATCATTCACAACACTTGTTAATTTCTATTTTTTATAATAGCCATCCTTGTGGTTTTGAGGTGGTATCTCCTTGAATTGATTTGCATTTTCCTAATGGGTAATGATGTGATCTTCTTTTCATGTGCTGCTTGTCCAGTTTTGTGTTTCTTTGGAGAAATATTTATCCAGGTCTTTGCCAATTTTTATTTGGGTTGTTTGTCTCTGCGTTGTTAATTTTTGGAAGTTCTTTATATATGCTTAGTTTTAAACTTTTACCCAACAGATGATTTGCAAGTACTTTGTCCCATTCTGAGGATTGTGTTTTCACTTTCTTGATAATGTTCTTTGATGTACACAAAAAAATTTTGTTGAATTCCAATTCATCTACTTTCCCTTATTTTAATTTAAAAAAAATAGCCAAATCGAAGTCATGATGATTTCTTCTTGTTTCCTTCGAAGCACTGCTTAGTTTTGTCTCCTAGATATAGGTCTTGAGCCTATTTTCTGTTCATTTTTTTTTACCTGGTGAAACATAAATTTCCAAATTAATTCTTTTACATGTGGATACACAGCTTTCAAATCTTCATTTGTTGAAGGCTGTCATTTTCCCATTGAGTCTTCTTGGCACAAAAGTCAAAACAAATTGACCAAGGATATTTACTGCTAGATTCTCTTTTTATTACATTGGTCTATGTGGCTTCCCATAAGCTTATTGTTTTCATAATCATAACTTTATAATACGTTTTGATATTGGGAAATGTGAGTCCTTCACATTTTCTACTCTTTTTCAAGATTGGATATTCAGGGACCCTTGAAATTTCATATGATTTTAGAGATTTTTCTTCAAAATTTGCCTCTGGAATTTGTATAGGGATGGCATTGACTCTGTGGATCACTTTGTGGAATATTGTAATCTTAGCAATATTAATTCTTCCAGTCAATGATATGGAACGTCTTTTCATGTTTTATGTCTTATTTCATTTATTCCAACCATGTTTTTAGATGTCTGTGCACATATCTTCCTATCCCTGGATAAATTAAATCCCCCATATTGCATTTTACATTTATTCTATTGCATATGGAATTGTTGTCTTAATTTCATTCCCAGATTTTTCTTTGCTATTGTGCAGAAATACAATTTGGATTTTTAGTGCTTATTTTTCATCATGTAAATTTGTTGGATTATTTTATTAATACTAATGACATTCTTGTGTATCCTTCAAGGTTTTGTTTTTTTTACATATAAGGGCATATCATTTGTGTCAACAGAAAATTTTGCTTCTTCTTTTCCAGTATTGAAAATGTGAGATTGGAATGGTAAATGAATTTGGTAACCATCTTGATTTGCTTGAGTTTCCATTTTTTTCCAGGGAAGTAACAGAGGTTAATTGTAGCAAGCTAACATACCAATAATCCTTTGCAGTGGTAATAAATCCCCATGCCACATCTTGAGAGGAAGAACTATAACAAAGAGTTCAAGCTGACACCTGCAGGGCCTGCTGACCTTTACCAGATGACTACAATCCTACACCCACATCCTGCTTTCTGATTAACAAGCTGGACCTCAAGGACACCCTGCACAAATAGCTCCCGTAGCCCACTTAGCCCACACAGTTAACAGAACACATGTACTAACCATAAATCATGCCGCCTTTATCCCTCCCCATTCCATTATACCTCTCCTTTATGTCAAGCAGTCCTAGAAGCTGCTCTTCCAGCTCACCTCATTGAGCAGAAACTTCTTTTGGTGCTGCTCCTGCATTAAT
The DNA here is from genome assembly GCA_029593785.1 of Cabassous unicinctus. Taxonomy (NCBI): domain Eukaryota; kingdom Metazoa; phylum Chordata; class Mammalia; order Cingulata; family Chlamyphoridae; genus Cabassous; species Cabassous unicinctus. Next base: position 5,198 of record JAQZBX010012307.1, read on the forward strand.
GTAACTTTAGCTCAATAAACTTGCTCTGCCCCCCCCCCCTTTTAAAGTCCGTTGGTTTTATTTTCAGAACAGCAATAGATTTTCATTCATTTTCCTGTCTTAAATGCTCTGGCTAGATCTCCAATACTATGTTAAACACACTTGCAGAAGGCTGCTTTCTTTATCTTGTTCCTGAGTTTAGGGAAAATGGTTTCACTGTTTCACTATTAAGAATGATCTTAATAGTTGTGGCTTTTCCAATTTTGGACTTTATCCAGTTGAGGAATTCCACTTTTATTCCTAGTTTATTGAGTGCTTTTTATCTTAAATAGGTATTGGATTTTGTGAAATACTTTTTCTGTATTAATTTAGATCATCAACAGTACATTACATTCATTAAGTTCATGTTGTCTTGAACTCTCCTTGCAATGATGTGTAATTATTTTAATAGAATGCTGAATTCAGTTTTCTATTATTTTGTTAAAGATGATGACAGTTATAATCAAAAGAGTTGTAGGCCTGTAATTCTCTTTTCCTGTGATGTCCTTGTCTGGCTTTGTTATTGGTGTAATGCTGGCCTCAAAGAAGGAGTTAGAGTGTAACCTCCTCTACAATTTTTGGAAGATTTTGAAAAGGCTTGATAGTTCATCATTAGCTAGTTTGCAGAATTCACTTGTGGAACCTCTTGGTGTCGGCGATCCTTTATTGGAGGTTTTGATTACTCATCCAAATTCTTTGTGGATATTGGGTCTATTCAGATTTCCTATTTCAAAAAGTATCAGTTTTTGTAGTTTGGAAATTACTAGCACAATTTCCAGTTTTCCTATATTAACAATATCTCCACTTTCTTTTCTGAGTTATTTGCACACTATTAGTCTTAGTCAAACTACCATAATATTTGTCAATTTTGTTCACTTTTTCAAAGAGCCAATTTTTGCTTTTTTAAATTTTCTCTATTGTTTTATATTCTGTTTCATTTTTTGTGTGTTCTAATTTTTATTTTTGCCAGATAAATTTTTGTTTTGTTTACTCTTCCTTTAATATTTACTTAAGATGGGAAGGTAGGTCATTGATTTCATATCTTTCCTTTTTACGTATAAGCATTTACAGCCCAAATTTCCCCCTATGCACTGCTTTCACGGAATCTCCTAAGTTTTAATATGTTGTGCTTTGGTTTTCATTCATGCTCAGGTGTTTCTAATTTCCCCGTTGCATTATTCTTTAATCCATTGGTTGTCCAAGGCTGTATTATTCATTTACACATATTTGAGAATTTCCCACTTCCTTTTGATATTGATTTCTCATTGCATTCCCTTGTGATTAGAAAAAAAATACTTTGAATGGTTTAAATATTTTAATATTTATATGACCTCACAAATGATTTATACTAGAGAATGTTCTATGTGAAATTGAGAAAGATCTTTATTCTATTGCTGTTGAATGAAGTATTATGTATATGTAATTTAGGCCTGATTGGTGTACTGTGTTATTCTTCTTACCTATCTGTTGGAAAAGATGCTGAGAGCCAGAGCATAAAGGATTAAGCATTTAAGAAGCATGCTTGCTGGCAGAATAACATTAGTAAATGTCTCCAAGGACACTGCATACTGCAGATATCAGTAGGAGGAGGCAGAGTGGAATGAAGTCACCACTAAGATGTTATTGTCTGAATTCCCAAGAAAGATTGTCTGGGAACTCAGAAACAGGTAGCGCTCTCACGCACCAAGCTGAGGAACTAGTGAAGGATGCCCTACTTTTGTTATCAACTTTGTAGTATAAAAAGCAGCTTCAGCCTAAATAAACTTGCCTGCATTCCACATGGAGAGAGGTCCCCTGATCCTAATCTTTCTCTGGATCATTCCCGGCACCATCTATATCCATGTTGAATTACAACATCTATTTATTTATTTATTTATTTATTTATTCTCTGCTTGTTCTAGCTGTTCTTGAAAGGAGGGTCTGTAATTTTCCTACTATCTTGTAGAGCTGTCTAATATTCCCTTCAATTTTGTCAAGTTTTCCCCAAATGTATTGGAGCATTGTTGTTTGTTGTGTATATGCTCATAATTCACATCACTTTTGGAGATTGAAATCTTATCAAAATAGAATGACCTTTTTGCCAGTTGTAGCTTCTTAAAATCTTTTCATTTTAATTTTATATATATATATATATATATATATATATGTATGTATGTATATATATATGAAACTTTCAATTTATAAAGATTTTCAAGTGCACAATTCACTTTTATTCAATACCAAGTCTCTGGATTGACAACCATATAGCAATTCCAACTCTCTTTTGGTTAAACTTTTTATGGGGTAACTTCTTCTATTCTTTTGCTTTCAACTTCTTTGTGTCTTTGTATCTATACTGAACCTGTTGTAATCAGCATATAGATGTGTAATTTTAAAAATCTACTCTATCAATCTCAGCCTTTTAATAAGAGTGATTAATACATTCACACTGAAAGCAATTAATTATAAGTATTGATGTACTTCTGCAATTTAGATATTTGTTTTCCAAATATTTATATTTTTTCTTGATTCTTCTGTTATTTCCTTTTAGCCTCTAGTTGATTTTTCTTGTGTACCATTTGATTCCCTTCTTTTATTTTCTGTGTATTTTTAGTCATTTTCTTAGTGTTTACTTGGGGATTACAATTAACATTTTATACTTCTAACAAACTTGGTTGAATAATGCCAACTTAGTTTCAACAGTATGCAAGTGTTCTACTCCCATTCCTACATATTTTCACCCTTTATATTGTTATCATGTATGGCATCTTTATACATTTGATATAATGATTGCCCATTAAAGTAAATTTATAATTATTTCTGTATGCATTTGCATTTCAAATCACATAGGAAAATAGAAGTAGTTACATTCTAAAAGTGCAATAATACTGGGTTTTATATTTGCTCCAGTAGTTACCTTTACTAGTGGCCTTATTTCTTCTATTAGCTTTCAGTTACTGTTTACTTTCCATTCATTTGAGCCTAAAGGAATCTCTTTAGCATTCTTGTAGGTCACATCTACTGGAAATCAACTTCTTCAGCACATTTTTACCTGTAAATGTCCTAATTTCTTCCTTTGTGAAGGATAATTTTGCCTTGTGTGAGGTTCTTGATTACCAATTTTCTTTTTCTTTCCTGGAATTTAAATATGTCACACCACTCTATTCTAGCCTCGGTGGATTCTGATGAGAAGTAGGCCACTAATATCATTGATGAAAAATTATATGTGATGAATTCTCTCTTTCTTGCTGCTTTCAGAATTTCCTCTTTGTCTTTCAACAATGTGATCATAATGTATATCAGTTGAAATCTCTACAAGTTTATCCTACTTGGATTTCACTAGGTTTCATGAGTGTGTAGATTTGGCTTTCATCAAATTGGAGATTTTTAGCCAGTATTACTTCACATATTTTTTCTTTCTCTTTCTTTTTCTCTGTCCCCGTGGTATTCCTATAATGTGTGTGTGGTATACTTGATAGTTGTTCATATGTTCCTTTAGCTCTATTGATTTCCTTCAATTATTTGTTCTTTTGTTTCTTGTGCTTTTGGTGTCTAAGAATCCATTGCATAATGGAAAAGCCTGGAGATTCTCCCTTCCCTTTCCACATGAAGTTTGAGAGTTCTAACTCATATATTAATGTCTTTTAATAATTTTAAGTATTTCTCTGTTTATGGTGTGAAATAGGGGCCCTCTTTCTTTTTTTTTGCTAATGAAGATCCAATTTTAACAGCATCATTTGATGAAATGACTATTCTTTCCAACTGAGTGGTCTTTGCCCACTTGTCAAAAATCAGTTTTACAACATGTAGATTTACTTCTTGAATTATCAATTGGGTTTGATGTTTCTATATATCTGCTCCTGCGCCCGTACCATACTGTTTTCATTACTGTGGTTTTGTAATAATTTTTAAGTTTGGGAAGTGTGAGTACCCTCAATTCATTCTTTGTTATTTTCTTAGTTTGCCAAAAGGATGTGGATGCTAATACCAGAAATCTGTTGGCTTTTATAAAGGGTATTTTTTGGGTATAAAAGCTTATACGTCCAAGGCCAGAAAATGACCAAATAATGCCACCAGCAGAGGTGCTTTCTCACCAAAGTAAGATACTGTTGATACTTGTTTTGCCAAAAGATGACCATTAATCTCTTAGGGATGTCTGCCTTCCCCTCCAGATTCTACTTTCTCTTGCAGCTCATCTTTGAGCAATCAGGTTTGGGGTTTGTCTATTTCCAGGCCTCCTGTATCAGTCTTGTCTGTTCAGCTGTAAGCCATCCGGCATGTTGTAGGAGTGGTCTCGAGCTGTGCCATGGGCCCAGGCTTTGGAGGTTTCATGCTTAAGCAATCTGGTTTCTTACATTGCAGAATAAAATATGCCAGCTCTTTTTTTCCTTATGTCTGTCCCTGTGGGTCCATTTATAGCAGATCCATCAAGGGGCAGAGATTCAACCTGAGTCATTTCTCACTGATATAGTCAATTCAAAAGCCCCAAAGTGATCTTATCAAGTAATCTAATCAAAAGCCCATGAACTGAATTTAATGCAATGAAAGGGATAGCAGAGGAATAGGTTAGTTTACAAATATAATCTTCCTCTTTTGGGAACTCATGAAATAATCTCAAAATAACACATATAAAAGGTGGTTTGGGAAGCCCTTATATTTTTATACAAATTTAATGATTGGCTTTATATTTCTGAAAAGAATGTTGTTGGAACTTTGATTGGTATTGTATTGTCTAAAAAATGTTTTGATTAAGATTGATATCTTAACACTATTTAGTCTTCCAGTGGAATTTATTTCCACTTCTTTAGATCTTCTTTGATTTCTTCTAACAATGTTTTATATTTTTCTGTGTACAAATCCTTTACATCTTTGGTAAGATTTATTCTTAGATATTTGATTCTTTTAGTGAATAGAATTATTTTCTTGATTTCTTAAGATTGTTCATTGCTGTATATAGAAAGACTACTGTTTTTTGTTGTGATTTTGTATCCTCACATTTTGCTGAATTCATTTAATATATCTAGGAAATTTTGTGGACTTTTCAGGATTTTCTGTATGTCAGAACATTTAATTTCCCAATAGGGAATGGCTTCATTCTTTGTTTCCCATTTGTATGCCTTTTATTTATTTTCCTTGCCTAATTGCTCTGGCAAGGATTTCTAATACAATGTTGAATATCAGTGATGGCAGTGGAAATCCCTGTCTTCTTCCTGATTTAAGGGGGAAGCTTTCAGTCTTTCATCAAGTGGGATGTTAGCTGTGTGATTTTCATATATGCCTTTAACACGGTGAAGATGTCTGCTTCTACACCTAGTGCTCTAAATATTTTCTTTTTTATCAAGAAGAGTGCTCTATTTTGTCAAATTCATTTTTGATATCAATTGAGATGATCATGTGAAATTTTCCTTCATTTTATTAATGTGGTGTAATATATTAAATGGTATTTTAATTTTGTACCAACCTTGCCTATCAGATATTGATCATGGTGTATAAATTTTCATATGCTGTTGGATTTGTTGTGCCTGTATTTTGTTGAGGATTTTTTGCATCTGTATTCATTAAAGACTTCTGTCCATAGTTTTCTTTTCTTGTGATATCTTTATCTGGCTTAGAATGAAAGTGATGTTGAGCTCATATAAGGGATTAGCAAGTGTTCTCCCTTCTTAAATTTTTTGGAAGACTTTGAGCAGAATTGGAGTAATTCTTGGAATGTGTGGTATAATTACCATGTGAAGCCTTTTGCTCATGGAATTTTCCTGTTACAAACTTTTTTGATGACAGATTTAATCTTTTTATTAGCAGTTGGCTTGTTGAGATTTTCTATTCTTCTTGAGTTAATTTAGGTAGCCTTGTGTTTCTAAGAATTTCTCCAGTAGATTCCAGTTATTTAATATATTGGCATAAAGTTTGTCACAGTATCTTGTTATAATCTTTTTAATTCAGAAGGGTCAGTAGTAGAGTCCCTGTTTTCTTTTCTGATTTTAGTTATTTGTATCCTCTTTTTCCATTTCTTTTTTAATCTAGTGAATGGTATTGTATGTCAATTTTATTAATTTTTCAAGAATCCATTTTTTGGTTTTGTTAAACCTCTGCCAGTATATTTTGTTTTCTATTACATTTATCTCTGATAAAGTCTTTATTTCCTTCCTTCTGCCCACTTTGAATTTTATTTACTCTTCTTTTTCTAGTTCTCCCAGTTTTGGGGCTAGGTCTCTGATTAGAATTATTTGTTCCTTTTTATTGTAAGAATTTAGAGTTAGAAATTTCTTTCTCAGCACTGCCTTTGCTGCATCCCATAAGTTTTGTTATTTCATTTACATTCACCTCAGGATCTATCCTAATTTTCTTCTCCTATCCTATTTAAAACATTGCTTGTCTAACATTGTATGTTATTTCCACTTATTTATGAATTTTCCATTTCTCCATCTGTTATTGAATTATAACTTTCTTCCCATTGTGGCTGGAGAAGATGACTTTTCTGATTTCTATATCTTTGAATTTACTGAACTCATTTTGTGAACCAAATTATGATCTATCCTGGAGAATGATCTATGTGTAATCAAGGAGAATGTGTATATGTTTTTTAGTTGGGTGATATGTTCTATATATCTTTGTTGTGTCTAGTTAATTTAGAGTAACATTCATGTCATATACATCCTTATTGATCTGACTAGATGTTCTATCCATTACTGAGTAGGCATTATTAAAGTTTCTTACTATTCATGTAGAGCCATCAATTTTTCGTATCAAATCTGCCAGTATTTGCTTCATATATTTTTGAGCTCTGCAGTTAGTTGCATGTATATTCATAATTACTGTATATTCTTTTTGAATTGCCCTCTTTATCAGTATATAAAGACAATCTTTCTGCCTTGTTTCTGTTTTTGACATAAAGTCTATTTCATCTGAAATTAATATAGCTTTGTTTGTTCTTTAATTGCATGGGATATTTTTCCATCCTTTCATCCTCAACCTACTTGCATTTTTTAAATTAAAAGAGTCCCTTTAAAACACCATTTGTTTGGATCATTGTATTTATCCATTCTGCCTCTCTGTCTCTGCCTTGTGACTAGAAGAGTTAAAACCATTTCCACTTAAAGTCACTCATGATAATACAAAAGTTTCTTCTGCCATTTTTCTTTTTAGGCATTGTAAATCTTTTACTTTCTGTGTTCTTCACTTCTGATAATGCCTACTTTTATAATTATTTGATTTTCTTGTTGTACCATATTGAGTGCCATCTCATTTCTACCTGGAAATTTTTTTCATCTATTTTTCTTGTGGTTATATGGGTTAAAAATTTTGCATCCCTGCATATATATATTGCAATCATGTCTTTTTTCTTAACAAATTAGGTCCAATAGCTTGCACATATACTTTTCCTATAACTCTCTGCCCTAAACCTTTTATTTATAAGTTTTTTAACTTATATATTTGTACATTTTATTTAAAAACATAGACTAATCATTACTTTTATGCAGTTACATTTTAGCACATGTAGGAGATAAGAAGTAGAGTTACATACCAAACAATATAATGCAATATTGAACCACTGTCAAGTGTTCATTTTTTTCAGTCTAAAGAACTCCCTTTAGCATTGCTTGTAGGTCAGGTCTAGTGGTCAAGGACTCCCTCAGGTTTGTTTATCTGAGTCTACCTTAATGTCTCAGTAATTTAAAAAAATAAGAAGTGTGAAAAATCATAAAAAAACAAAGGAATAAAAAGAAAAATGTGGAATAAAAAATGAAACCAGAAAAAATATAAAAGACCAGAAAGTTTTGAAGAAGGAAAAAATGAAGACCAAACAAGAGAAGGTGGAATGAAGGAAAAGCAACAGAAAAGGGAAAAATGAAAGAAAGGGATGAAATAGAGAAACTAAGGAGAAAAAATAAGGGAAAAAAAAAAAACAAAAGGAAACAAGAAAGAGAAAAATACCAAATCTGAAAAACAATCCAGGAAAAACAATTTGCCTCTTAGGCCCCTAGAAACCATCTCAGGTTGCTTGTGCTCATCAGTCATCACCTTGCAGCATGCTTTCCACAGGTAAGGAAACCAGGTTTAAAGAATAAAATAAAGAACAGAAAAATTTAAAAAATTATAAATGCCTAAAAAATCAGAACAAAAAACTGAAACAAAAAATCTCAATCTATAAGTTCCCTGTCAGAAGGTGACAACTGGGCACCTCACTACCTGTGTGCCAGAAATCAAAATGAAGGACAAAGTATACATGAGACAGGTGTTCTTCCACTGAGCTATAGGCCACTTCACAAGGTAGGCTGGCTTCTGAAATCTTATCTGGCCCTCCCTACCCTCTTTTCCTTCAGACTCTTTAGGCTTCTAACAGTTTTCCATCTATCTTTCCTGTTTTGCTACTCTCCAAGTTCCTCCCTCTCCGAGGGTGGTGAGGTGTGACAGCCTGTGATATCAGATCCCAACTCCCCTCTCCCTGTGGCCAATTCAGTGCTGACTAAGGACATTTTTTAGATTAAAAGGGGCTCAGATGATCAAACTCACTGAAGAAAAGCCACTCTCCACTTATGCCAGACCCCTTTTCCTCCCAGGTAGGAGGACTCTTTTCCCATTCAGTTGGCTGCGATGAGCCTGGGGATTTACTGAGGCTATTAGCCGTGAGTGTGGGGGTATATTTACCAAACCCAGACACAGGGGTGAGTAACGAACTGTTTTTAATTGGCCTCTTTGTCTCACAATCCCTATCCCTCCTGGTTGATTCCCAGCACTCCCCTGGTCTGCAGATCCCAAAAGATCATTCAGATAGCTTTTTGCCCCTCCTCCTTTGATTTTGTGAAAGCACAGAGCACTGTCTACCTATATCAATGCCATCTTTACAGAAACTCTCTCCTTAATTTTTGAGAGAAATTCTTACCAGATATAAAATTCATGGCTGGCACTTTTAGTATTTTGCCCACGGACTTCTTGCCTCTGTGATTTCTTATGAGAAATCAGCACTCAATCTAATTATAAATACCTTATATGTATGACTTGCTTTTCTCATGCAGGTATCAGAATTGTCTCATTTTCCTTTGTATTCTTAGTGTGGTTAATATATGGTGGACTATATTTGTCTTCAATTTCATCCTCTTTGTTGTTCTCTGGGGATTTGGATGTGCATATCCATGTCTTTTCTAAGTTCAGGACATTCTTTCATTATTCTTTAAATATTCCATCTGCTCCTTTCTCTCTTTCTTCTCCTACATAGACTCCCATAATTCATATATTGACATTCTTGGAGGCTCCCCAGATGTATGTTAGATTATGTTTGCAGTAAATTATCCTTTTATATTTCTACACCTCAACCTGACTCATTTCAGTGTCTTGTCATCAAGTTCATTTATCCATTCTTCTGTGCATTCCAATCATCTCTTAAACCCCTCCTGGGATTCTTTCATTTCAAGTGTTGTGGACTTCAACTCCAGTAGTTGTCTTTGTTTCCTTATTATAATTTCCGTCTTTTTTCTGATATCCTTTAGGTCTTGCTCTTAATTTCCTTTATCTTCTTGTGCATTTGAAAGGTGATTTTTAAAGGCTTTGTTCAGTATGTCCACATTCTTGTTTTCTTTATGTTTTATTCTGTAATTTTTCATCTTACTTTGGACCCACAATCTTTTCCTTTTTCTTTGTCTTTAATCTTCTGTTGAACACTATAAATTTTTATATTTTTAAAGATTAACTCTGGGATTTATTGCCTGAGATGTCTGTTTATTGATTACCCCAAAGGATCTAAGTCCCCTCTTAATCAGAAACAGAGTGAGCATTGCCTTCCCCAAATCCTCAATTTTGAGGAATGAACAAACATAAGGGGGATATGCAAATATGGACAAAAGTAAACTTATTATTAATCTAGCAATGAAAGAACTTGTATCATTGATATAAAGACAGTGGCCAACAGAGATTCTGAAGGGAGGGAAAAGGAAGAGTAGGTGTAACATGGGACCTTTTTTGGGACATTGGAGTTATCCTGCATGACATTGCAAAGATGTATACAGGCCATTATATATTTTGTCAAAACATAAAATTATGTGTTACAAAGTATAAACTATAATCTAAACTATTGAACATGGTTAGTGACAATGCGGCAATGTGTGTTCATCAATTGTAACAATGTATGAGAAAAATTAAAGAGGTCGTTAATGGGGGAAAGTTGGTTAGGAATTGGAATATATGGGAATCCCCTATATTTTTCTGTAACGTTTATGTAATCTAAAGCTTCCTTAAAAATATGCCTAATTTCAGAATCATTGTACTATATGATGTTAAAAATGGATATATGCCAAAAATAATATAAATTTGAACACTTTCTGCTTTCCTTATATTTTGTGATAAGTTAATATTGTATATTTTACAGGCTTTCATCCAATATTAATTAAAAAAATTATAATACATTTTCTAATTAGATTTGAATTTGAAGCTCCAAAAGACAGAATTCTGCAAATAGACATGAATATTACTGATAAAGCTATAATCTGAAAAAGAGAAGATTTCATTGCCAATCCCTTTTTCCCTGACACAAAAATATCATAATTATTTACTATATCAATTAAATACCTCCACAAGCCCTCATGTGTTGGTGTATTCCACATTGGTGAAAGATATTTACCTGCCAAGGATGTAGCATATGTTGGTCTGTGTTTCCTCTAGATATCATTTCTGTTTTCAGCAAAAGTGTTTCATGAATGGAATGGGCCACAGCAAACACAACATTATAAATGAAATAGCTATAATCAAATATAGTCATCATATCAATATTTCCTGTTATGTCCTTAAGGAATCACATGGTGGGCACTCTTCTATTGTTCCCCACAGTGATCCTTCAAGTGAGCAACCAAAACTGTCAAGCCAGAATTTGCTGAAATAAATGTCTTCTGGGTATTTTGAAGGGTTAATTGTTTCAAAAAAGTGTTTGAAACCAGGAATTTCTCTCTTCTGGTGAGAAAATGAGAGACATTAATGGAAAGAATGTAGCATGTAGTCCGACTCACTTGAAGTAATATCCCACTTTGATGTCATAATCCATACCTTACTGGATGTTAAATAAGTGTTTCCTAATATACACAGTACCATGAGTATCTGCATATCACCACACATAATATGTACATTTGCAGATGAATTGCTGATCTTGGAAATGGAAATTGTATAATCTACAATATGCACTCTTTTAGTGGCAGAGAGTTTTTTTGTAAAGGCAACACAGATACCATTCTTTACCATATCTGCTTTCAAATTCCAAGAGAACTGCTCCCCTTTCATATCATCAGAAACAAAAAGTGCCACCCAAGTTCAACCAAAATGCAATGATAAACAAATCATTCCATGAGCCAGAGAGCTATCCTTCATGGCCATCTGATACAGTGATGCAAACTTCCCTTTGTCACATAGGAAAGGATCAAAAGGATCATATGTGACATGAATAAGAAAATAAAAATATCATAATTCTGCATTTAATGGGATTCTGCTTGTCTTCCTCGATGAGGACTTAAGAGAATAAATTACAGGTAGAGTTAATGAAATATTTGTTGAAGAGAGATCTCCAAGGATATTATACAGTTCTGTTCTCATTCTGGGGGCCCAAAAGATCATAATGTCCCAGTACTTTCCCCTTTTAGTAGGGATATGTGATTAATTCCACCCAGTGGTATCACATTCAAGACAATCTTAATTTGGACTGATTAGAATGTATAAGATCTCCATATGTTCTTCATCAAAAAGAATGTGTATCATTGTGTACACAGATGATATTGTGTCTACCTCAGCCTTTCTATAAGGAGCTTTTGCAGCAGAAGTTCCTTCCACATCTTGCCAACATTTCTTGAATGGGAACTTTGAAATAGAAATAATCTTTCTTTTCTTAAAATATTCTTGGACTTAATTTATTTCTATGGCATACAAAAGTTGTACTGGAGACTATAATCATTTACCTTCTAATATTTTCTAAAAACTAATTCTCACAAAGAGAATTTTCTTTAGCTATTATATTTAGCAGTTTTATTTTGTGATTCCTGATTGCCATAAATCAGGTCCCTGGAAAAAAGACTATGAGATAAGGAGTTTCTTATGGAAATTGCACTGGGAGAGCTCTCGAAATATGTACCTATTGGTTACTTATGGAGATAACATGAGACAGACAGAATCCTTCCAAGTCAGTTCTAACTAATTCTTAACCAATCCTTAAAGAGTACCAGAAAAAGGATGAAACTTTAGCATTTTCTCTTGTTAGACAAGGGTACCATGCCCCTGGATCTGCATATTAGCCATTCATTGGTCTCAGACCACCCCCATGATACGGCTCATATCCTTGGATGGTATTCTGCTATGCTATTGGAAATTTCTGAGGAGGTACAGGTCAGTGAGTTGTCAACAGTCAATATTTTCATCTGCTCCAATATTGACTAATTTATTCTAAACATGACTTTGGGGTGAGCCTTAAAGTATCCATTTCACTTTCCCTCCTCCCCTTCACCCCAGTTATTAATCCCACAAAAACAGGAAATCTCGACTATCTGTTAATAACTCTGATGGGATATATATGCCCAGCTTTTAACTTGCCTGTTATCCAGATGGGAAGGAATTGCGTGGGGACAGATGAGATTTTCTCCCTCCAGAACTCACAACCATCATACCCGTGGGGATTTGTAGAACTCCAGCAGTGTTCCAATCTCTGTGGAAAATGTTGATGTGGTGCCTGCAATAACGGCCATAGATTGGCTTTGTCTTTGGCAATTGTAATTAGGGCGAGTCTGACTCCCTCAGTAAAGCCAAAACAGGGCGCTCTCCAAGGTCCTGTAGTTACTGGGAAAAGCGTTGTAGAGATCAAAAGCCAGTGACAGGTTGGGAAGAAGAAGGGAGTCCCTGTTGATCTCCTTGATGGCAAGGAGAAAAGCCAGAACATATTGGCAGCTCTTCATGAACCACCTAAGTATTATAAGACAGCATTAGGGAAAATGATAAAGTTATGTACTTCAGGAGCAACTCCAAATGTAAGCTAAGTGAAAGGAAATGTTTGTAGGCTGAGATTGCCCTCTCAGAAATTCTTCTGCTTGAACATATGGAGCCTGAGTGAATATGATTCTCAGAGATTTGTAAGCTACTGGCACGCCTCTCTTCCTCTAAGGGAGGAATCACTGAGGGCTCTGCAGGGCATTGTGAGGGGTATAAGGAGTCATTTAGCAGGATGATACAGCAGTCAACTGGATAGATTTGTTTTTTAAGTCCTGTAAATGGGAGTTGCATCAATGAAAGGACAATATGGCAAGATGTTCTTTGTTCACTCTGGGTAAGGAGTGCAGAAAACTATTTCAAAAACTCATTTTGAAAAAATTGGGAGAATCTCAAACTTGATGTTTGCTTTATCTGGGGCTGAAAGCCAGATACAATACTTCCTTTTTGCACCTATACCCTGGAATATTTAAAATAACAACTGATCTACCAGTTCTTAAAACATATGAATAAATTACTTTCTGACCATATATTCTCCTGAGATATATCTAAGGTCCTTTCTTATTATTTTCTACACTATTAAATACATCAGTTCTTATAATGACAGTTTTGTTAAGTTATATTACCCTTGAATAACAGCCTCCTAGTCAGATTTTGTGCCTTATGTTCATGGGCTTCAGCAAATTCTTGTTCAAGGTTACTTTGTTTTCCTTTTTGCAGATAATTTTTTAAATTTCTCATTTTATTTTATTTTATTCCTTAAGTTATACTTAAGTAGAATAGCTAAAATTAATTTATTATATATTTAAAGGAGCTCTAAAATTTTTGTATATCCAAATGAAGTAATATTTCCTCTTCTCTTTTACCAATCACACTCTCTACTTTTGTTGAAATTGTTTTTGTATTATTCTAAATTTGTGAGTCAGTTTAATTTAAACATTTCTAAGATGAATTCTTATTTGGCTGCTTTCTAGTGGTTCCTGAGTGTTTGCGAGATTGCGATTTTCCCAGATAATGAGAAATATTTCTTCATATTAAATCTTTAATGATATATTTATGAGGTATATTTAAACAAATATAAAGGGGTGGTGATTAATTTTAATTAAACACTGTTACTCGATTATTCTCAAATAACGTTTTCTAAATTTTTGCTACTCTTGAAATTTTAGTTTTTCTAATGGTGCTTAAATAAATGGCTAAATTTTTGCTATCTCTTAAACCCTAAAAGAAAGATTTATAACATTTTACATACAGGACATATGTGATTAATGTAAAACAGGTCCGTGACAAAAAATTGTCCTATTAAGAGCTCCTTGTCCTTAATTATATCTATTTAAGCTGCCATTAGCTTGTAGAGGTAAATTAAAATTGTCTTTATGTTTAAATGTTTGCCTTATTTGTTATTTGCTTCTTGTTTATTCAGAAGATCTCCTAATTTCCTGCTAGGTTATGTCATCATATCAACAATTAGTTGACCATTTTATTATGTTTCTCCAAACATTTAAACTTTTCAGATGTTAAGTTCTTGATGATGAAGAAGTTTGGTAAAAAACCTGACAAGATAGTAAACATCAGTGACATTGGATTTTAAGTTAATTTTCTACACACCACCTAAAGCCCCAGATATACATTGCTTTACAAGTGTACTTCAATAAAATTCAGAATACACACAGAGTATAAATTACAAAATCTGTACCAGGAAATAAAATGAAAGATTCTCCAATCAATCTTCTTGAGTCTAGAATAACTTGGCATATATTTGGACAAGGAAACATTGATTTTTACCCCATTCCACTAATACACTCAAAGGTGATCATTCTACAAATCATGTAGGCTAATGAAGTTTAACAAGTTATTAAAAGAAGAAATTATGTGATGAAGTAAGATGTACTCCAGAATCCAAGTCTGGAAGAATAAAAATCTAAAATTACCTCAAATAGTTGTTGGAAATCATATCAATTCAACAAAAATCCCTTCCTGAAAATCAAAGAAGATATATTATTGCCAACTCTTTCTTTGCAGCTTGTATTCACCTGATACCAATACTGGTTAAAGATGTTACATGATAAGAATATTACAGATCCATATATATCAGTAACTTAGATGCAAACATTCTGGCACCATTTTTGCAAATCAGTCCACCAATATATAAAAAGGAGAATACATTATCATCCAATAGGGTTTGTCGCAAGTTTTAATGTTGTTTTAAAGTCCAAAAATTTATAAATAATTCAACATATCAGTAAAAGAAAAAAAAACACATGATAACCTCAATAAATGCTGATGAACAAGTGAGACAATTCAATATGATTATCAATCAATGGTCAAAGTAAAGAAAGAATAGAAGGGACTTCCTTATCCTTGTAAAAAGCACCTACAAAATATACTATTGCTTATGAAATATGTCACAGGGAATGTTTGAATGTTTTCCCATCGACATCAAAAACAGTACAAGATGTTCATTTTAACCCTTTATTTTTCTCATTTCTTCTATGTTATAGCATGTGCAGTATGAAGGGAAAATATTAATGAGAGATAGAACAGAAAGAAATATGTAAATTTCTCTTTAGTCTCAGGTGACATAATTCTCTGTTTAGAAAATTTGGTGTGCCTACAAAATAGTAAAATATTAAGTGACTTTAGCAAGTTTTCAGCATACAACTGCAACATGTAAAAATAAAATTTAAAATCTATTTCTATATACTAACAAAGGGCAATCATTATCTATTTTAAAACCCTACAATTTATAATAATGTGAACTTATGGTATGCCAAGGTATGAGTTTTGCAAATGATGTGTAAGACTTTTACACTGAAAGGTAAGATATAATCCTAAGAGAAATGTAAGGAGATCTAAATAGGCTTTGTTCATTTATTTGAAGATACAATATAGGTAAGATGTAAATTCTCCCCAAATATATAATGAATTCAATAAAATCATAACTAAAATCCCAACAGTCTTTTGTAAGGATAAATTGGCAATCTCTTTCTATAACTTGTATAACAGCACAGAGGACCTAGAATAGACAATGCATTGGAAAAGAATACTTTTGGATTTTGAGTCGTTTTTTATAGATGGAACAGTCAACATACTGCCAGATTTTCTTGAACATAGAGAAATAAATCAGTGGACTAGAATATTAAATCTAGAAATAGACCCACAAAACTGATTGTTGATTTTGATTTGTTGCAAAGGCAAATCAAAAGACAGAGAATAGTCTTTCACAGCAATGGTGCTGGAACAATTGTCTAGATGCAGAAAAAAATGCACTTTGATCCATTCCCTACATAACATCTGAATATTAACACAGAGTTTAAAATAAACCAAAAGGTAAAACCTAAAAATATGAAAATTCTTAGAAGAAAACATATCAGAACATCATTGTAGCACTAGATCATCAGAAGCTTTCTTTAAAACACAATTGATAAAATTTTTTGAAAAATTAAACTTCATCAAATTCTACTCTTTTTAATACATGGTTAGGGGAATGAAAAAAACAAGCTACAGATTGGGTGAAATTATGTGCAAATCTCATAAGTGATACATTCCATATATGGGGAATATATAAGGAACTCTCAAAATCAAATAAGAAAACAGCCAATTTCATAAGTGGACCAAAATCTTTGAACTAAAGTCTCATCACCTGAGATAAAAGGATGTCAAATAGTATATAAAAACATGTTCACTGTCTAATAATGAATGGAATGAAAATTGAAAGTATAATGTAGTACAACAATGTAAGTATGAGAATGAACTGTTAAAAAGATGACCCATTTCAAATGCTGTCAAGATTGTGGGAGAACTAGACCTCAAATTCATTGCTGGTGGGAAATTAAAATGCTAATCCACTTCAGGAGAAATTTTGGCATTTAGTGAAATTAAATAAATATCTATCACATGATTCAAGCTTTCTAGCATATGTCTGTGTAAAACTGTTAATGTCTGTAGCAACTTTTTGTAAAGCTCAACCATGGAAACAATCCAAAGATACATCCACAGATGTACTGGATAAATGAATGATAGGCTAGCCCTTCAGTGAAATACAGTCAGGAAGATAATGAAATATTTATGCATAGAAAAATATAACTGTCCTAAAACAATTGTGTCTAGTGAAAGAACTTAACAAAGCTGGCACATAGTATATCAATCTAGAATTGCAAACAGATATAGAGTTTTATAAAGTCTATCATGGTTGCATGGGAAAATGGTGAGGTGGGGACAGTGGTCTGCAGAAAACAGTGCAAAGAGAATATGGTTTGGAGCAATGAATGTATTATTTATCTTGATTTTGGTATTTCAATACCATAACAAAATTAAAAATGTGGGATAAATAATTGTAAAATATTTGACAGATGATTATTACAAGATTTTGAATGATAAAGAATTTTTAAAAAATATAACCCCAGTGGAAATATTAAAGCAAAAGTCTAAAACCATGCACATTCCTTTGGAAAAACATAAAGTGACTCAAACAAAAATGGGCAACAATATTGAGAGGTCATCAGGAAAGAGGTACAAATTATATTAATGAACTTTTATTTGTGCCTATCAAGTATAAGGAATTATGGGATACCAAGTTTGAGCAAGACTCTTATAAACTGATGGGACTACCATTTGCTTTTGGCTATGGAAAGTGCTAATTTCCCAGCAAATACTTGGCCAAATGTACCAAAAATTTTATAAATGTGAGTATCTCTTGAACTAAAAATTTTCATAATTACATTAATCATAAAAATGTACAAAGGTTTATGAAAACTGATTGATCACCTATCTTGTTTGCTATCACACAATGCTTGCAAAAATAGCTAAATAAGTGTTGGTATATACACATGAAATGAAACTTTGTACTCATTAAAACAGTAACACTAATGTACACTTATTTATAGGAAATTATGTCACTAAAATATTATTAAATATGAGAAGTTATTTACAAAACATAATTCACAGTGTGCCCCTGCATTGTATCCCAGAAAGTCTAGGATGGAAATAGACAAAATTTCTCTTAGTGGAGAACAAAAGGCAGAGTGTGAAGTTTGGCCTCCAGCCTGTGATGATATGAACTAAATACCACGATCAACAAGGCAAATTCCAAATTCCCACTTTCCCCATGGAATGCCTGAAACCAGAACTTGCTTCATTCCCTGTCATTCAATTCCCGACACCCTAACTCTATTAGGGAAGACAATCAATAGTTGCCACCAAACCAGAGAGTAGGCACACAGCTCATAAATATCACAATATTTTCCACTCCATATTTTGGCTTGTGACAAGAAAAAGACCAAGAGGGAAGAAATCTTGAAATGGAACAGCTAGAAAGGACAAGGATTGGGCAGGTACAAGTCATCAAACAGATGAGATAAAACAAGGATGCAATTCTAAACAAAATATGAGCAAAACCTTCCTTACTCCTCCCTCCAATGCAAAGTGACTTGCTGAAATTATGCATTAACTCTAAAGGGAATTAATAATGACAGAGACACCCCATGGTAACACCTTGGATATTACCTAACATTCTTTTGAGAACATGGGCATGTTTATAAATTGTATTTTTGGAAACACTCTACTATTTCTACCTACAAATCTCTAATGAATCAAACTATATATTAGTTTAACTGGAAAACTATATTGAAGCATCGGTAATTACCAACCATTAGACACATATGCCACACAATTAGATAAAGTTCAGATTTCATGCTGTTCCTGAGAGTTTCCTGGAGAAGTTAGGACAAAGATCAAAGAGAATGTTATTAACCACCTCTGAAAATTACCTGCTTTTTTTTTTTTACTTCCAGTAAAACAGTCCAGAATGCCTCATGCCTAACAGGATTAAATTACCATTTGATATTTCATGTGCTGTTTACGGTGATGGTGAGCAATGGCCCCTGGCCTCTCCTTGAAGACACATTTCAACAATGCCCTTGTCACCACTTGATACTCACAATGAGCCCCTTGTACTAACACTGACCACAGGCCAAGGGGTTAATTGATTTTTTACACCTAGCAGAAGAACTGAGTTGGGTCCCAGTGGTCTCACTCATGCTAAGTCTTCCAGGGAATGAACGTGAGAATCAGGCTATGGGTGTGTACCAAAACGATGTTGATTCTTCTCCTCTGTCTTGAAGCAAATGGGGAGAAAAAGATAACATGAAAGTGGTAAAAGGACAATCAACAGAACATTCAAAATCCATCAGTGTACATTTCTCCCACATCTGTGCACAACTTACATAGATGTCATAGCTAATACATGCACACACACTCATGCTCACATACACATGGATAGACACATGCAAGGACTTACATATCATATATCAGTTCTTGGTTTGGTCTGACCATAAAAGATAACCAGAAAATATCTGATTTCTCACTCAAGGTGTAGAGGGAGAAAAATCCTCCCAGAACCAGATCCCCATCTCTATATACACTTGGCTTCAGTTACCCTGAACAGTCTTCCTCAGTCATACCACATAGATTGGGTAAAGGCTGAAAGAGTAGGAATAAACAAGTCACAGAGAACAACTTAGTAACATCCCTGGAACATAGAGCCAATGACCGGCATATTCACTGAGCTGAGTAAATGCTGGAGTAGGAGCTAGACTGCAGGTTCACACTCAGCTGGGAAAATTTCTCCCTGTGCATGGCTGCATAGCTCAGCATATGCCTACAATTACTGTGCCTCTTGACCCTGTGACAGGGAAGCATACTAGACAAAGGAACACCTAGAAAAATGAAGAAAGTATTTATAAAGGAGTCACAGTTTTCAGAACTCACTCTGAATTTTACTATTGTCAGAGCAGCTCTGGCTTCCTCTGCTTTTCACAGCTTCACTCCAGTCCCATTTGGGAACACTGGGCATTCCTGTGCCCTAGGGTTCTCCACCTGCTACCCACTAAGCTGGTGAAAAACAATCAGGAAAAGCGTGTTTTTCCCCTGCCTTTATGATTTCATCCGGTTGTTTAAACAGTAAACTTCAAGGACTACTCCATCCTGTAATCTAATGTCCATGATCAATTCCATGGAAGGCACTTGAGTGGTTGATTCAGACTACTGTTCTGAGTGAATTATCAGTTAGGAAGAGCCAGTGGTGAATCAATAGAAGGTTTTATAGCACAATTTTATCTGAAGCTTTAACCAGAAGGAAATTTGTTCACCAATCATTGATGTCTGCCTGTGCAACTTACAGAAGACTTTTTATTACCAAGCCTTAGCATGACTCAAAGGTTTGAAATAATCTCCAGAAAAAAAGCATGTCATGATTTATAAAGCAATATACTACATCCAGGGAAGATTAGAAGGTAATTCCCTTCCAAACAATTGGCCCAATACTGGGCCAATTGTTTTGAAAACCTACTCTCTATTTCATTGAACTCACCCAGGATACCTAACAATGAGATAATAATGGACAACACCCATCCCAAGGAAAAGAGAATGTAATCAACTGCAAGTAATATAGTTCCAAGCAATATAGTTCCATGGGATCTAAGCCTCCTCTCAAATAGAAAGAGTGGGCATCACCATTCCCCAATCCTCAAGATAGCTGAATAAATAATGGACTAAAGTAGATTTATTATTTTTCTATTATAGTTTTATCATTATTCAAACAATGGAAGAATTTTTATCATTGATATATAGATGGTGGCCCCCAGTGTTTCTGAGGGAAGGGAGAGGGAAGAATAGTTGTAATATGGCAGTATTTTTGGGAAATTGGTATTGTCCTGCATGACATTGTAATGATGGATACATCACAGTGTATATTTTGTCATAACCTACAAATTTTTGCAGGTTAGAGTGCCAACTATAATGTAAGCTATAATCCATGGTTTGTAGCAATGTTACAATATGGGTTCACTAATTGTAACATATATACCACAATAATGAAGGATGCTGTTAATCTTGGACAATGTGGGTGGGTGTGGGTGTGGGTGTAGGGGACATGGGAATCCCCTATATTTTTATGTAACATTTAAGTTATCTAAAACTTCTTAAAAAATGGGAAAAAAATTAAAAATGTTAATATGCAAAAAACCAGAAGTGCTTCTATACACTAGTAATAAGTAATCTGATTAGGAAATCAGGAGAAATATTCCATTTACAATGGTGACAAAAACCCAAATATTTAGTAATAAACTAAACAAAGGATGTAAAGAACTGTATTCAGAATCCTATAAACATTGCTAAAAGAAAACAAAGAAGACTTAAATAAATGGAAGTGAGATTCATTTACTGCTTTAACAGAATCCCCAACAAAATTCCTACTTTGCAGATATGGAAAAGACAATTATCAAATTTATGTGGAAAGTTAAGCGGCCCCAAATAAAAAATAAAAAAAAACTTGAGAAATAAGAACAAATTTGGAGGACTCTAACTTCAATTTATAAAAAAATATTACAAAGCTACAGTGATAAAACAACAGGGCACTGACAAAAATGATAGATAGATTGACAAATGGCATCAAATTGAGAGTTGAGAAATAGATCCTCATATCTAAGGTCAATTGATTTTTGACAAGGCTTCAAAGTCCTCTCAATTTTCACAGAAAATTCTCTTCACCAAATGATGCTGGATATACATATCATTGGGAGAAAATATTTGGACCCCATGTATCCAATAACGGTTTTATATGCATGATATATAAAGAGATCATATAACTCAATGGTAACAAGAAAAACAGCCAAACTGACTTAATGACCAAAGACATGAGACATTTTTCCAAAGAAAAAATACAAATGACTGAAAAGCACATGAAAAGATGTTCAACATCATTAACTATTAGGAGAATGCAAATCAAAACTAAAATGAGATACCATTTCACACCTTATGTAATGGTCATTATCAAAAAAACCAGAAAACTGCAAGTGCTGGAGAGGAGGTGTAAAAATAGGAACACTCTTTCACTGTTGGGAGGGATGTAGAATGTTACAGCTGCTATGGAGGAATGTTTGGTGGTTCCTCAGGAACTAAATAGAGATCTGCCATATGATCCAGTAATAAAACTACTAGTGTATACTCTGAAAAACTGAAAGCAGGAATCCTAAGAAACATTTGTACAATGATGTTCATAGCAGCACTATTCACAATAGCTAAAATTTGGAAACAACCCCATTGTCCATCATCTGATCAATGGATAAACAAAATATGGTATATACATAGGTGGAATATTTTTCTTTTGTAAAAAAAGTGAATTATTTATGCTTGTGACAACATGGATGAAACTTGCGGATATTAGTTTGAATGAAATGTCAGGCACAAAAGGACAAATATTGTATGACCCCACTAATATGAACTAAGTATAATGAGCAATGTCATGGAGTTAGTAGCTGGAATATTGATCACCAAAGTATAGAATGATGGTAAAGAATGGGTAACTGAGGCTTAATTTGTGCTGAATGTGTAATAATGTTGATTATAAATGTGTGGAAATGGATAGAGTTGATGGTAGCACATAATATGATTATAATTAGTAGGGCAAATATGGGGGTGTGATTGTGGTTGAAATGAAAAGATTAAGGGATATATGTCACTAGAAGTAGAGCTAGAGGTTGAATCATGGTACTTTATACCATAAAGAACACTGTTGTGGAAAATAAGGGACACCAATAGTACAAATATAAGAATGTTCTTCCAAGAATTAGTAAATATGTATATTAATATTACAAGATCTTATTAATAAGGTGTATAAAATAAAAAAAACACCCCTAAAACAAACTACAGACTGTCATGAATATTCACTGTAGTGAATAGGGAGAAGAGAAGGTAAGGAAACAGAAGGAGTGTTGAAGGAAATAATGGCTGAAAACATCCCAACCCTATTGAAGGAGATGGATGTACATGTCCAGGAAGCACAGCACACCCCAAACAGTCAGTGTAAATCACAACAGGTCTACTCTAAGACATATACTTTTCAAAATGTCCAGTGTTCAAGACAAACAGAAAATACTCAAGGCAGCAAGAGAAAAGAAAATCATCACATACAATGGAAGCTAAATAAGATTAAGTGCTGATTTCTCCTCTGAAACTATGGAGGCAAGAAGGCAGTGGTATGACATAGTCAAAAGAAAAAAATCTTCCAGCCAAGAATGCAAAGATGGCATTCAAATATGATGGAGACCTGAACAGGGCACTAATTTATGATTTCATGGCAAGAAACTCAAAAATTTTTCCATAGAGCACTCCCTCCACCAACTCCCAAGATCAGGCTACAAAGCCTTTGGACAGTGAAAAAGTGCAAAGCAAGTGAAAGAAATGCTATTTGTCTCATCCAAGGTCAATTTGGACTAGCAAATTCCAGAAAAGCCCAAACAGGTAAAAGAGGTCAGCTAGAACAATCAGAAATTTATCAGCTGACTGCAGACCTTGGAAGAGCTCTGCAGAGATCAACACAACTCAACACAAGAGATTCAGTTGCATTATCTTACACTTTGCAGGGGGAGGATTGCTTTTTATGCACCCATAGCTATCTGATGCAATAAATATTTGGATCTGAATTGAGGGTATTAAGAACCATTGACTACTTATTTTGAGTATTTTTTCAGATATTGGAGGAAAGCATCCATGATCATTCTGTTATTCAAGAACCCTTTGGATAACTAAAAATTAAATGTGAATAACTGTGAGAGTACTTCCCACATTAAGATGAGGTGTTAAAAGTACATGCAAGTTTATGGAGGAATACTTCATCACATCACTCAGAACATTCCACTCAAAGAAGAATTATTGCACACAATTTCAAGCTCTTTATATGCCATCCTTTGATCATGAGTATTGAGTATGGTTTTGAACAAAAATGCCAAAAAAAGGCTAACAGTGTTATTAAATAGACTGTTCATAGATAAGGTCTTTACAATATGTGACAAAATGTGGAAAAGGGACAGAGTTTTGTGTAGAGGAATAGAAAGGATCTTATTATTTACCAATTAAATAATATATAAAATGTCATCCAGTCCTGCGTCTATTGCATAAATGGCCTGAGAAAATTTGATATCCATAGCAAAAGAAGGAAAGAGAACCCTATACAAAAATTAAGTCAAAATGAATAAAAAACCTAAATATAAAAGTAAGGACCATAAAGCTTCTAGAACAAAATGTAGGAAAATATCTTCAAGACCTGATGGTAGGTGGTAGATTCTTGAAGGAGATAAGAGGAGGACTGAGATGGACTACTGATATTTAATGTATGCAGAAGTTTTAAGTAGCTTTACTTTAAAAATGTGGAAAGGTACAGAGTTGATGGTAACACATTATAGTGAGTAACAGCTGGTTTATAAATGGGGATGTGGCTGAAAATGTTAGCCTAAGAATGTAATTGCCAATTGACAGAAAGCTAGAGAATAATCTAGGGACTGAAATGCACAGTAAACCCAGAGGTGGATGAGAATAGTGGTTGGTGGTACAGATACAAAAGTGTTCTTTGTAAGCTAGAGCAGGTGTACATCAATATAGCAGGGTGGTGGGAATGTGGAGAAGCATGGGAAAAACACAGCTGGAGAGATCTATGGAGTGTGGTTAACAGTAATAATGTAATATTCTTGCATCTATGCCAAAGATGTACTGCGTTGATGGTGGGGGAGTGTGGAGAATGTGTGCCAGGTATATGCTGTGGAACTGGTGGTGGTTGGATGATGTTGTCTCACAATCTGTAGCAAATGTTCCATCATGGTGTGGTGTGTTGATAAAGGGGTGTTGTTTTGGAATTCTGCATATGTGCATGATAGTTTTATAATTTTACAACCTTTGTCATAAAAATATATTTTAAAAAAATAATAGTGTGGGTTGGGGAGAAAATACACCAAACGTAAGATACGGACTATAAGTAGTACTAAGATTTTGACGATATTCTTTCATAATTTGAACAAATGTCTCACAACAATGCAAGGTGTTGGTGGAGGCTTGATGTATGGGACCCCTGTATGATGTTTTGAATGTTTCCTTTGTAAGTTCACAACTTTTACTGTACATTTATTGTTTATGTATGTTCATGTATTAATGATATAAACAATAATAATAATAGGGTGGTTTGGGGAATATACTTTTGTTAGTAGTAATATTTTTTAGTATGTTCTTTAATCATTAGTTAAAAATGTTTCACAACAATGCAAGTTATTTGTCATAGGGTGAGGTATGAGAGCCCTGTATGATGTTATGTATGTTTGTTTTGTAAGTTCACAACTATTCCTATACACTTATTGTTTATGTATCTTCATGTATGAGTGTGATATGTTTCAATAAATTAAAAAATAATAAACAAATATAAGGAATTCCCATACACCCAATTCCCACACCTCCCAATTTTCCCCACATTAAAACTTCTTTCATTAGTGGGGTACACTTATTGCAATTGATGAACACATTTTGGAGCATTGCCACTAAGGATGGATTATAGTTTACATTGTAGTTTACACTCTTCCCCCTGAATTCTGTAGATTATGGGAGGACATATAATGGCCTGTATCTGTCATTGCAATATCATTCAGGACAGTTTCAAGTCCTAATAGTGCCCCCATATTACACCTCTTTTTCCTTCTCCCTGCCTTCAGCAACTCCACTGGCCACTGCCTCCACATCAATGTTGTAATTTCTTCCATTGCTAGAATCACAATAAGTCTATAGTAGAAAACCAATAAGTCCACTTTAGTCCTTATTTTATTCCCCAATCCTGAGGATTCTGGGATGATGCCCACTCTACCTCTTATTGAAAGGGGGCTTCAATCCCATATGGCTGATGGATGAGACTCTCTTGCTTGCAGTTGTAGACACTCGGTTCCTTGATACGGTGGTTGTCTATCCTCACCTCCTTATTAGTTGTCCTGGGTGAGTCCAAAGAACTGGAGGGCAGGTTTTGCAACTCTTTTGAGGCTCAGGGCCCAGCTGGTGTACGGACAGCACAGAGATTCAAGTCTCTTGGAAGTACACCTACCAACTCTAGCACCAACTATAGGTTCAAATAGAAGGGACAGAGGAGGCATGTGCAAAGAAGTCACAACTGAGTTCAACTTTGTCACACTTGGGAGCACAAATTCTAAAGTAAGGCCCACTGGCAAGGCACCAAGCTCTGGAGTTACCTACCATGACTGTAGGACCCAGGTGTCTCCAGAGCCCTCAGGATCCCCATTATTTGTGGTAGTATTTACTTTGGCAATATATGCGACCCTGCTCAGATGTGCATAAACCCTTACTTCTGGGAAGCATTCCCATCTCACTTTGAAGTCTCTTAGCCATTTAAACTCATTAGTCTTTACCTTTTTCCCCTTTGCATTGTTAGTTGGTGCTTGGTAGTCATCCCTTGGTGCCAGGGAGCCTCAACCCCAGGAGTTATGTCCCACTCTGAGGGAGACAGTAATGCATTTATATGCTGTTTGGCTCAGAGAGAGGCCACATTTGAGCAACATGGATGCTTTCATGAGACAACTCTTAGGCACCCTACAACATTAGGCTAAGATGCAATTTCAAGAGCAATGTCTCATAAGCATAGTCATCAATAACAAGGGCCCATCAATGGGCCATTTCTTCACCAGTCATTGCCCCCGTACTTGGAGGATTGTTGCTGTTCCAGTAGAGAATGTGGCAGAACTCCCCAGGATGGGAATTCAATACACTATTGTTTATTTTGGACTCTCTACCCACTGTGACAATGCCCCATGAACACTTTAAAACATTTAAATACCTTATATGAATGCCCAGGTGAACTTCCTCCCATGTGTCCCCCATAACTGACACCCCTCACCAATGATCCTCCCCAGCTACAGCTGCAACCCTTCTGTGGTCCAAAACCTCTTCAAAAATGAAGCAAAGAATATAGCTAAATACAATTAATAGGAAAATGAAATAATAATGAAAGTTTTAAACATAATAAATAAAATATGCAATAATTTAGAAAAAATAAAACTAAATTAAAATTTAAAAATTGGGATATTAAAAAATAATGAAAAATATTAATTTTTTTTCACATTTTGCCTTTCATCACTGTAATATCTGCCATTCTCTATGTACAGTAACATTTTCTTCCTTTTCTTCCACAGTGTCTTACTTTTTTTTGTTTTTTTTTCAAAGTATTTTTAGGTCATAGTAAAGTCACAGACAGATTATAGGGGACTACCATACACTCAACATCCTCCCCCTTTTCCCCTTTCCCATATTGATAAACTTTTTATGCATGGATGGTACATTTGTTACAACTGATGTACAAAAATTGAAACATAGCTGCTAACCATGGTCAATGGATTACATTATGTTTTACATTTTAGACCATATACTTTTATAAATTTTTGCTGAAATTTAACATGGCCTGTGTCCAACATTGCAAGATCATGCAGAACACTTCCATTGACCCCTAAATAATCCCTCTTCCCTCTACTCTATTCCTCCCTACCCCACCAATCAAGGCCCATGGTGACCACCAGGCTTCACTACTTGAAGGACAAGATTCATAGATACTTGCAACAACACTGAGGGCTTTATATTTGGCAAAATCTATAATAAGGTGGAAATGAATAGTTGTGCACCTTTAAGCTTTGTATTGAAGAATGCAGAATACTCACAACCCGGGATATCAAAATCAGAAGTATGCTTAAATGTATTTGATAGGTAAAGAAAATCCATCTGAAATGTTGAGTAAATGCCCCTTGAGGAGATCAATGAATGGTGAAGGTCAGAGCCAGGGATGAAAAAATAAATAAAACAGAGTGGTAGGGGTCCCAAGGGAAAGGATAAAGGTATGTGCCACCCAAGGTTTTCCCAAGAGACAAAATTAGCATAAAAGAAGTTCATTTCTCTTTTGGCCACTTCATGCATGTGAACCAAATTGTTCAGATACTAAAGTTGGAATGGGATGATTATCTTAATGGTCATCTGGGAAAAGAAACTTTTTAGGACCTATAAATGGTAAATATGCCCACTCCTCCTCTCACCTCCAGCTTAAGGATACCAAGAAGAAGGGATTTTTGCTGTGCTCTTACAGAGAATGCCTGACACCACCTCTCTGTTCTTCTTTGAATCTGAGCTGATGCTCCATCACTCAGGAGGGAAAGATTCAGGGGTAAAGAAGCTCAAAGAAGGCCATTTGAGCATCTGCCTTCAGGAGCTGATATGGAGACAGGCAGAGCTCTCTGAACATGATTTCTGATGGGACAAGCTGGTTTAACTCAATGTGAGTTCATCCACTTAAAGATTGCACACAGTTGCACGGCCCTTTCTACCATCTCCTCTACCTCTCTGGTCTAAAAGACAATTCCAAGTGTCTCTCTTTATGAAAACTGGCTTTCTCTTCAGTCTCAATATCTATCAAATGTTTCTTATCCAGCTATCTTAGACATTTTTCTGTAGTTCTTAAATGTATCTCCCTTCTACCCACTCAGGCATCCTCCTGTATCGATTATCTATAAAATCTCACTCACTCATTAATTCATTTGCTCAAGAAACATTTACTGAGACCTAGTGAAATCAGCACTTGGAAGCTTCTTATGCATCTTCTAACATTCAGTTACTTTATATTCCTCTGCTCCAGTCTCCAATTTTGTAATGGGGATATTGGTGAATTATGAGCACTAAATTACTAAAGTATCTAAAACCTACTGAGCACCTATTAATGTGAATTAATGTAATTGTTAAACCACTGTAAATACATTATCATCTGTTAAATAGAAACAATGTTAATGAGAACAAAATTAGCTAATACATATCAAAAACATCACTGCACTTGCCTCATGGTGATGTCACTATATTATAGCTAGTTTTCCTCTCATTTATTGCATATTTACAGATTTCCATTCTCTATTTCAGGAGTTTAATTTTTTTAAAAATATTTGTAATTATTCTGCTCTCTTTTCTAAAAGAATTTAACAGTATATCTGAATATAACTGCTTTTTCTCCCTGTCACCAGCATATTTACAATTTTCTAATAATGAGAAGGATGTTGTGAATAATGTAAAAATTAGCTCCAATTATGGTGAAAATGTTCTGGAACTAGATAGATGTGATGGTAGCACAATATTGTGAATGTCCAAATTACCACTGAAATGCACATTTTAAAATGGCTACTGACTTTTACACATTTACAGAATATCAGCTGCCCTCCTAGAATCCTACTCAGTATAAATAGGTATTCAGCTGCCAGTGTATCAAATATAAATTTGGAAATGTCACCTTTCCAGTACTTATAGCTCTTGATTCTTTTTCACATTGCATTGTTCTGATGGGATATTCCAGCATGCTGGTAAATCATATTAGTGTCATGGACCTGATTTCTTCTTCAATAATTTAGGGGAACTCTTCTGTTGCTCCTGCCACAGTACCCTGACAGGTCATTTTGGGAGGTGTTTGTTGTTTACTTAATTCCTATATTTGTCTTTATTTTTTAATTTTTATGGGGAGTTCCCTGGGAGTGAACCCAGGTCCCTCCATATGGGAGACAGATGCCCAACCATTTAAGCCACATCTGTCCCCCTGCTATATCTCTAAAGTTTGACCAAAGATACCTAGAGTTACAGTCATTTCCCATACAGGATGGTCATATAATAAACCAGGCTTGGTTTATCACCAGCATTCTAAAAACTAGACCTGGGAGAAAAACTAGGTCTGGGGACACATGCATGGTTTCTAATACAGCGAATGTTTAGCTCATCCTGATTATCACAAAATCAGGAAAGCTAGAATATTTGCAAATACTTAATTCCTTCCTTTAGTGATTTATCTGTTTTTCTCCATCCTGAATTGATTTTGGGCACACATATTTTCCAAAAAAGGGTTCATTTGCTGGAGATTTTAAAATTTTTACAAGGGGATACAAGTAAGATTATATTTCCAAATATAGCATTTCCTTACATCTGTGGTGATTTGTCCCAAACTTACTTTTATGTATTTCTGTTCAAACTCTATTTTCCCATGCAAATAAACTTCTGACTAATTTTCTCTATTTGTTGATTTTTGCCAAAGAATTTCCTGTGAGATTCCTTCTTCAGTTCTAGGATTTTACTTCCTTGTAATTCATTAACTATAGATTTTACCTTTATGATTTACTCCCTTCTCCTTTGCCTGTGTTTGTTTAGTGGAACTTTTAACAAAAGCATCATCAAACTTAAAGTTTTTGTTTCTTGAGAATAGAGTGCATTTGTGTTAATTTGCAGTATGAAAGATATACTGTAAGAAAATGAATCAAAAACCAAGATTAACATTACAACTTAAAGATCACTTTTAACAATTTAATGTAGCCTGTTTCAGATTGCACACCTTGGTTATTGGCAAATATGGGTTTATCTTTAAAAGGTTTGTTTTCTAATTTAACTTCTTCAACCCACATCATCAGACCAATTATTCATTTTTATAACAGTTTATGACAGTGTAAGTTTATCCCACCTGATCGAATTTTACATTCTTACATTTTAAAAGAGGAAATTTAATTTCAGTGAAGATGATACCTTGTTCTAATGTTATTTTCATGTGATAATACCATGATGCAAATTTTGTCAAACATACCATTTTGTACATCTCCTTTATGACTTGTTAATATTCAATGTCTTTTTATCTCCAAAAAAGAAATAACCATTTTGTATTTCATAATTAAGAGTGTCAAGTTGATTAATTTTTGCATTTATCTTTTTCAGCATGGAATATTTTCTCATTGAGTTTTTCTATATTATGGTCCAATTTTTCATCTTTCCTTTCTTGTTTCTACCAAAGACTTCATATTCAGAAATGACTATGCCTTTCTAAGATTACAACTATCTGTATAGAAATTTATACATCTATATATTCATCTATATTTTCTTCTAAAAGTTATTTCCACTTCTTCCACATTTGTTTGAAATGTATTTGTGAATATAGAGATACAGTTTAACCTTAAGTATTTCTAAAGAGCTAACTGAGCACTTTTTCACAACATTTAAAAATCTCTTTCAAACTAGGAATTAAATATATTCAAGTTAACATATATATAACATATATATAACAATAATATACCTTAAATCATAGTTTGCATGAAATTAAATTTTAAAATTCTACTTATATTCACTTTCAAGTCTGAAACAAAAATATCATTCCAATACTTTCCATTGTTCTTAAATTTTCTGGGATATCAACCAATGCAGTAAGATTTAAAATGAAAATAGCTGTTAGAAATTATATGGAAAATATATTATTTACACATTATTTGGAGAAAGTAGATGATTTTGAGAAAAATGCAGGCACTTATCATGCCATGATAAATACCAAAAAATTCAAAATATTTCCTGATGTAATGAAATATCAAGCATATAATAAAGAGAGAAATCTCATTCTTAATGACAATAAGCCTAAAATCCTGTTAACAAGAAATAATCATGCTTTTCATAAATAAGACCACAGTAGCCTTTACCAAAATGGTCCTTATAGCTCAAGAGGAAATTTCCTGCTCCTGGAATTGGAATATGAATTTTTTTTAAATGCCAAGTCTTTATTAATTAATTTACATCTTTAATGTAACCCTTATTATAATTCCACGATTATCCCTGCATATGGCTAGATGATTCTGAATTCATTTACAAGAGTTAGCTGGGACCAGGAATGAAATTATGATAGAATGCTAGGTGTCTTCCGCTATTCAACATTTAAATATATTATGAAGATACATAATTAAAAATAAGGACCATAAGATTTTACAGCTTGCTCACTCAAAAAGCATAAAAATCATGAAACAGATGAACATTTTAAGAAGATGATCAATTCATCATTAAGAAAAACTAATCTAAAAATGGTAGTATGTAAATAGAATATGCCACTTTTATTTGGTGGAATATTTTTATCTGATGAGCATTGGATAATATTAGAAAATGTTCATTAGATTCTTTTATGTGAAAAGAGGCCAGTCTTTATTTGGTCTCCATTTCTCTTTAATTTATATACAAAAAAAACTATTATATAAATGAAATGCAAACAATGATTAATCATTAGAGTGGAGATTAATTTTTGGCCATACAATTGGCAAAGGCCCCCCAAAACATTACATGTACTGATGACTCAAAGACAGTATAAAGAAGGTTGGAAATTATTAATGATTGGAAAGAACTGCCCTTGTGTTTGGGAATTTCTTGAACTGAAAGGCCAAAAGCAGACATATTTTATGGCTTTACTTACTCAGCCATAAGTAGGAATGCAGTATTAACACATGGGATAACATAGATGAATCTTGAAGACTTTATGTTGAGTGAAAAAACTCTGACACTTAAGGACAAATATTACCTGGCCTTGCTGATGTGAATTAAGCAAATCAAGCAGACTCACCAATCTCTAGTCTGGAAGACAGATTTACAGGAGATGGAAAGGGAGTAGAGGGTTGTGAGCCAATGCTCATATGTGCAAATCTATGATAAGGTGTAAGGGTGTAGTTATGCAGTGGATAGGTGTGACAGTGGTGCAGTGTTGCTGCTGGGTTTGGTAGTCTTGATCTATGAGGAAGATAGTGTGGGGGTTGTTGGGATGGACTATCCGTGGAACAGGGTCAGGAGAAAGAAAGGTAAAATCCTGGGGATTTCAGGTCTGTGCTTAAAACTACAATGTTGGGAATGTTCTTTTGGCAAATATGGCAGGGGAGGGTTACTGGTGTAGGGTTTATGAGCATCCTGATTTTTATGCATGACGATTTTATAAACCCACAACTTCTCTTATACAAAAAAATCTCCTTTAAATAATAATTACCCTTCCTTCCATCACAAAAGCAAAGAAGAAGCTATATGGTTTCCTTACCCTGGGTACTTTGCTCTCTCTGTTTTTATCCTTTCCAGGTATTTCCCATAGAACTAAATGCAATATTAAAAAATAAGGGTGTATGATGTCATGCATGTTTGTTTTGTAAATTCATGATGTTTACTGAACAATTATAGTTTATGTATGTTCATGAATGAATGATATGCTTCAATAAATTGTTTAAAAATATTACTACTAACTATAGTCCATATGTTACATTTGGTGTATTTTCCCCTTACCCACACTATTGTTTTTTTAGTTATAAACCATATAATTTATCTAAAGTGTACAATCAATAGCATTTGGTATAAGCAGTGATTTGTGCATTCATCACTTCAATCAACACCAGAACATTTACTTTACTCAAAAAAATACAAAAAAACAAACGAATATCATACCGATAAGTTAGTGCTATTAATTACAAATCCTGTGATGAGCTTTCCAGCCATTGTGGAGGACAGTTTGGTAGTTCCTCAAAAAATAACTATAGAACTTCCATATGACACAGCAATTCCACTTCTGAGTGTGTACCCAGAAGAATTGAAAGCAAAGACAAGAACAGAAACAGGCACACCAATGTTCATAGTGGCATTATTCAATATTGCCAAAATTTGGAATCTACTCATGTGCCCATCAACAGATGAATGGATAAATAAAATGTGGTACATACATACAATGGAATATTACTCAGCTGTAAGAAGGCATAAAGTTCTTATTATACTTTTACTATTAACTATAGTATGTCACCTATAATAGAATTCATTATGTTTTACAGTCCTTTGTGTTCTCTTTTAATTTTTATTCTAGTAGCATAGATGAGCTAAAGTTTGTCCTTTTAATCTTATCCAATGCTATAATTAAACGTTGTTAATTGCACTCACAGTAAAGTGCTACCATCACTGACATCCATTTCCAAACCTTTACAATCAACATAAGTAGGAATTCCATAAAAATTAAGCACCAACTCCTCATTGACTAACACCAATCTATCTCCAGGTAAACAATAGTCTAGATTCTATCACTATAAAATTGACTGTTATAATTAATTCAAATCACTGAGATCATCCAATATTTATCCTTTTCTGCCTGGCTTACTTCACTTAGCAAAATATCCTCAAGTTTCATCCATGCTGTGACATGAATCAAGAGTTCTTTCCTTTTTATGGCTGAATAATATTTCATTCTATGAATATGATGATATTTCTATACATTCATTGTGTTATAGACACTTTGTTACATCTTTTGGTAATGGTGAATAATGCTTCTATGAAATCATTATCCATTCAAGTCTCTGCTCTCAGTACTTATGGTTATATACCTAGTAGCAAGATTCCTGGGTCATATGGTTACTCTATACTTAACTTCCTGAGGAGCTGCCAAACTCTCTTCCACAGAAGCTGCAATATTCATATTCCCAACAGAAATATATATTACTATTTCTTCAAATCCTTTCCAATATTTAAAGGTTTGTTTTATTTTTTAATACCTGTCATTCTAGTGGGTGTGAAATGATATTTCACTGAGGTTTTGATTTGTATTTCCTAATAGTAGTAACGTTTCATGTGTTTTTAGCCATTTTCATATTCCCTTTGGAGAATGTCTATTCAAGTATTTATCCACATTTTAATGGGCTTTGTTTCCTTTTTCTGTTGAGATATAAGATATATATGTGTATATCTATACATATATGTGTATGCATGTGTGTGTGTGTTTGTGTGTGTGTGTGTGTGTGTGTGTATGTATGATAGTAAACCCTTCTTGTATATGTGGTTTTCAAATATTCTCTCTCATTGTGCAGGTTGACTTTTTAATTTTGTGACAATCTTTTATTACACAAGTGTTTTTTTCTTAATTTTTAGGAGGTTCTATTTATATGTTTTTACTTTTATTGCTTGTGCTTTAGGTGTGAAGTCTAAGAAAGCATTTCCTACCACAAGATTCTGAAAATGCTTCCCTGCATTTTTATTAGGAGATTTATAGCTGTGGTTCTTACATATAAGATTTTGATCCATTTTGAGTTAATTTTGTAAATGATGTGAGATAGAGCTCCTCTTTCATTCTTTTACATAAGGATATCATGTTTTCCAAGCACCGTTTTTGAAGAGATTATTCTTTCCCAATTGAGCAGACATGATAGCTTTGCAAAAAATCAATTGACCAATGACATCATCAACACGGTGACATAAGACATCCCCTGATAAAACCTCCACAAAATTTCAGTGAATGGAAACACAAATTTCACTTTTCAAGAACTCTGTTCAATGTTAGAAAAAGGAGGACTCCACAAATTCTGAGTCAAAACAAAAGACAATATCTGGGAGGAAATGTCTGTCTTGCACTAGCCTCTCCTATCTTCTTATCCTCACTCAGTGTGCCTCTCAGATTCTCCAGGGCAGCAGCCAGGGTCTCTGCTACCATTCACAAAGACAATAAAGAAAGTTACAGCAGTGAGTTAGAATCCCAAGCATATCCAAGTGCAGAGACCCAACTCCACAGAGACCTTTGACAGAATACGAACTGAAGAGTGCTGCATATAGAAGGACACTTATGGGTGAGGAACAAGAAACCACAGGAGTACTCTGGTGAATTGCTGAAAACAATCAAACCCATCACAGTTGGGTAGATTCCATAAGTGCAAATTTGACTTTTCTAGAGTGACCCATTTTAATGGACTGACTCCCTCCAAATCTCTGCACCATGAAACCCTAATGGGAAAGAAAGAAAAAGCAGAAAAGCCTCATAATTTCTTTTAAAATACTGGTAAACAGAAGTAGCATAAGACAGGAGGCTCCAAGATGTGAAAAGTGTAAGGAAATTTGGGACATTGACCAAGGGAGAGAATTTAAACAACTCATAGAAACTGGTAGAAAATAGCACACACAAACAAAAACATAACATATAATGATTCCCAGAAAAGAACAGAGGAAATGAATCTCCTCAAAGTGAAACAATTATACAACAATTGAAATATTAATAATTGTACTGCATATCCAGGGCAAGAATAAGATGAATAAGAGCAGAGAAAATCTGATCAGTTAAAAAACATGCAGATTATTTTAAATGTCTAGAATAAGTTGGAACAACCATCAAAGAAGACCCCTAACACAAAGCCAATCAACAATAGAACTCCAAACAAGAGGGAGAAACTCACCTTCAGAACTGACTCTTCAAGATAATCAGATGCCTAGACATCAGCAAAAACTTAAATCGTACTAATAAAGAGAAAGATATTGCTCATTCAAATGAAAAATAAAAATAAAAATTCAGAGATTATGTGTAATTTGGAACAATGAAAGAATGAAGTTCAAAGAAATCACCTAAATTAATTCAAGGAGAAGGAAGAAAATACAAATCCAGGGCAAAATGATATTAAAAAGAGAATATGATAGCATAAATAAGAATTTGAAAGAAGAAAGGGAAACATAACAGAAATGATGGGGATGAAAACATAATAGTGGAGATTTAACATATACTAGAGGCATAAATTAGCATATGTAAACATGTAGAAGAAGGAATCAGTGAACTAGAAGACCGGACAATTAAAATAAAAAAAA
>JAQZBX010012308.1:8702-41504 GCA_029593785.1 Cabassous unicinctus
GAAAATGGAACCCCTCATGTATTGCTGGTGGGAACGTAAAACGGTGCTGCCACTGTGTGAATAGAGTATGGTGGTTGCTCTAAAAGGTAAACATAGAATTACCCAGCAATTCTACTTCTATACATGAAAAATAATTGAAAATAGAGACTCACACAGATACTCGCACACCAGTGTTCACAGCAACGTTATTCACAATAGCCAAAAGTTAGAAACAACCCAAGTGTCCATGTGGATAATAAACACAATCTGGTATATACATATAGGAGAATATTATTCGGCCATAAAAAGGAATGCAGTGTTGATGCATGCTAAGATCTGGCTGAGCCTAGAAATCATTATGCTGAGTGAAATAAGCCAGACATAGAACGATAAATATCGTGGGAGTCCACTTAACATGGAACACCTACAATTAGCAAATTCGTAGACAGAAAGTAGGTTAGGGGTTACCAGGACCAGGGGGAGGGAGGAATGGGGAGTTATTGCTTAATGGGTATAGCACTTCTGCTTGAGGTCAGGAAAAATTCTTGGTAATGGATGGCGGCTCAGTAATTACATTCACAGCATTGTAAATGTAATATACTACTGAAACGCTCACTTAAAAATGTTTAAAATATAATCCTTAAGAATTGTCAGGTTACAAAGAATTTTAAATTAAATAAAAAACATTTGCTAACCGCCCCCTCCCCTCCAAAAAAGGTTAAAATGCCAAATTTTTGTGTTATGTTACCACAATCAAAAAGAAAAAAAAGTCACTGTGGCTGATTTACTCGCCCCTCCCCAGACTCCTCCTTTCGACTTACCTTCATCTTTCCACACCTCTCTGCGGGACCGTCCTCTGCCAAGCGCAGAACGTACAGGTCCATGTTATACTCTCGGCCCCCTCGAAGGCTAAAGCCAAATCCCTTGGCTCCTCGTTCCAGTTCCACAGTATAAAAATCTTGCTCCTATTTAAAGAAATTAAATGCAATCATTCTGGGGGAACTTATTTCCACAGACATTTCTCTTCACCTCTTCCAGCTCTTTCTCTCTTATGGTGACTTGGAAAAATGGCACCGCCCCTATCCCCGCTCTTGGTGATTCTCAGTCGTTTGTCAGTGGGGATGCAACTGGCATTTGAGGCAGGAAAATTCTTGACTTTGTGGTACCATCCCACACGTTGCTGGATGCTCAGCCCCGTGCCTCATGCCTGATAAATGGCAGTGGAGTGCCCATGATTTGACAACAACAAACCTCCCCCACACATCTGGGGAGCAGCTCCCCTCCAGAATCACTAATGGAGTTTCAAGGCCTTGACAAGGCCAGTAAAGAGCAACCTACTTCCTTTGCATCACACAGTGTTTCGCAAATTTGTTTCACCTACTATTTTTTTTTTTTTGAGTCCTCTCCAAAGGTAATCCTGAGGGAAATGTGTTTAGCTCTGTGGGTCTCACCTGAAATTCACGAGTCTGAGACATACCTTATGTCTATATTTTCTTGGCATAAATACGTCTATGAACACTCTGAGTAGATCTTAGCTACTAGGCTCTTTCTCTGATTACCAATCCTTGTGACAACTACAGTATTTTCTTTTGGTATACCCCTACCTCTAACCACCCCCGCCCCAACCAAAAAGCATATCTAGGGATATTTTTCAAAGGTAGTAAAATAAAATGTCATTTCCCAGACAACCAAATATGAGTACATACTTGGTAAATCACCTTACAAATGGTTAATTTAATTGAGGGTGTCTTTTTAAAAAATATCTTGTAAAAACAGCTTCAGAAAGTTGGAAGGAAATGTGCAAAGTAAACAGAAAAAAGAGGAACAGTCCTCACCTGTGTGGCCTGGGGTGCTTTGAACTCAAACTGAGACTCCTGCTTTGGTTTGGTGGTATTCCTGCCAAAGTGAGAGAAAGAAACGTAAAGAGCAAGCCATGGGGAAATGGAGAAAGAACCAGGGATGAGCCTCGGCATGCCAGGAGGAACTCCTTTCCCTTTAAACTAACCAAAGAAACCCCAGCCACGCCTGACCTTGTCTCCTGGGCCCCCTGCTGAGCGGGCGCGTGTGTAGTGGTGATGGTGGCTATCTTCTCCGCATTGGTCAGCAAGGTGGCATTCGAGGACTCTGCAGAGCGAGACAGAGCACAAAGAAATGACGGCCCTGGAGAACACATGGTCAAAACTGAATCATGTAGCACCTCCATAACTATATCAGGTGGTTCTGACTCGAACTTCTAAGCAGTTAGGAATTTGAAGAACCAGTCTAAGATCTTCTATGATGTGGACCACAGATACCTCCGTTACCCTCCTCCCAACCAGACACCCCTACCAATGAAATGATGAGTTTGCCAAACAAAACGCTACTTTAAAAGTGCCACCAAGGTAGGTGTCTCTCACTCCTCCTGCCACCTCCCCCATTTCATCAAAACACTGCACCCCTCCAGAATTATTTTCCAGAGTTTTACAGGCTGATAATAAATGTCTCTGCTAACATTGCCTGCAATTTATGAGAACATTTAGTGAATCTGCTTGATTTCCTCATGTGAATATTAAAATAGGAAGTGTGCTAACATCCCGTTAAACACACACATAATATCCACTTTCTTCCCCATCGCTTTTAATGAAGCATAACTGAAAATGTGAAATTCTTGACAGATCCCGTCTAGTGTTGCTCATGAAAGATTAATTTTAAAACTTGCATTAGTTAGAACCAGAGTTTGTAAATATAAGTTGTATAAATCATGAAGCCACCCTAATGTAATGAATATGATTATATTCTTATGTAAATTGACTTTCTTTTCCACTAACCACATTCATAAGCAACTTCATTAATCTCTAGAAGTTTAGAGATCCAGAATCTGAAAACACTCATGTGTGCACCTATAAACTGTACACCAACATGCATATATTAAAATTTAATCATTTATATGGAATTATGTGTTCTTTTATTAATTATCTCTATATTAAAATCAAGGCAGGTGGCAACAAACCATGAGCAAATTACACTTTTAATATTTTTGGAACTTGATATAAATTTTCTAATCAACAAAATGCTAAATGTGGTAGCTACATTCTCAGAGTAGTCTGTAAATGCCCATTTAATTCATAGTGTACCGTGAAGTCTAGAAGTTTCCAGGAGTCCTATGGCTCAAAGTAGGCCCTGTAACATTTGCTGAATACCTGTATTTACCCATCATGTGTAACGAGGTTTCAATGAAAAATACATTAAGTTTTCTGAACTGGAATACCTGGAATACATCTCTCCCTGCTGGTGTCCTGGTACAAAAGACATGCCTCAACTCCCAACTATTTGTGGCCTATCTTACATTTTAATTTCCTAACGATATTATGCAATTTGGGTCTGGCTTCCTGCTATTTTATTTTGATAACACACAGTAGTTAAAAACATGAGCTGGAGATTTAGACCCAGGTTCAAAATCCCCACTTGCCCACTCATTCCTGGTCTGATCAAAGGGGATGATGATGATAACTCCCCTCTCATAGGTAAAAGTATACAAAATGTTTAGTACAGTGCCTGACACACAGCACTCAATAAATATTTACCCTCCTACTGTCCTGCTACTTCTGCTACTTTTTATTTATTTCTGTGGGCACTTGTGTAAGTTACTTAAACTCTCTGCAAAATGAGAAGGTTGAAATATGATTTTAAGAGTTTATATTGCAGCCATAAAAGCCCATAATTCTTATAGCTAAGGCACAAGATTAAAAAAATATATATAACTAGACCAAATGAACTGTTAAGTGAATCCTATTCATACTTTAGGACAATGTTTTCCTACAATCTGTCTTATAAAATGTTTCTACTGATTCTAAGGGAAAAGGAAACTGTGCTCAAGTTTAGAAAATGATAAGCAAAACAAACGTAAATGTTTTTGTGCGTCTGTGTTTTGTTTTCCCTATAGGACTTCTCAGAACCTTTAAAATGCCAGTTTGCCTTGGGATCCTCCAAGAGCAGGAGGTGGTGTTTCTCAAGCTTACTGAAAGGCAGTTTAGCTTAATGGTTATAGGTCAGATTCTGAGTCAGGCTATCTGGCTTTGCATACCAGGCTTTTTTTTGTAAGTTTTTGAAAGAGACAAAGTTAAATTTTCTGGGCTTCTGTTTCCTCATCTGCACACCAGGGATAATAGATGTATCTAAGAGGATTGGTGCAAAACTTTCCCCAGAGGAAAGTGTTTGGCATAGTGCCTGGCACATAAAAATGGCTCAAAAAAGGATTAGCATGTTTTTTAATGGTTGCATATAGTTATTACTGTTATTTCAATATTAAAAGCATATTATTAGTACATTTTTAAATGACTGCTATTAGAATGTTGAAACAACAAAAAATTTTTTTCAGAGCCTTTGGAGAGACACTAACTCCTTCATATCACTCCCATTCAATGGCAGTTAACTGCAGAATCAAGGTGATAAATATAAATGGTATTTCATAAAGTACGCCCCACTGTACAACCAGGCTGCACAGCCTGTCAATATGGTTTGCCAGAACTTTCACAAACACATGTATGGGTCCTTTAATGAATTTCATATTGCTCATTATAATTAATTTTATGGAAACTCTCTAGGAAATCACAAGATTGTTTGGGCCATGGGGAAATCATAATCAGTATATCAAAAGGAACATTCCCTGGTAATTAAAAGTGATTATAATTACTGAATTGTGCAGTGGTTTCCCTTTAGATTTCTTGGGCATTGTTGGTAGCCAGAGCTTTTCTAGGCAGATCAGATCCATTCTTAAACAATTTTTATATCTCTGCTGCTTATATGATTTGATGAGATATAATAGATAATCATTCAATACACAGAGGAATAGAATTCCTTCGTAAATTTTTCTCATATCCTTCATTTGTTATTTATTCCATCTAGATTTCTATGCAAATCTTTTTTGGGCTGAAGTTTAACTTCAAGCATATTTACTGTTTAATATGCACATGTCTACTTGAGCTCTCTGAATTTTTCTCATTTCATTATTTTCCTTGGTTTATGAACTACTACCACTTACCGATCACCTACAATATGCCAAACACTGTGCTAGGTGCATGGCCACATGTATTTTCATTTAATTCTTACAACCCAATGAAATGGGTGCAATTATTATCCCCACTTTACAGATGGGGACACTGAGGCTTAGAAAAAGTAAGTAATATGACCAAGGTCACCCAGAAAGCAGGTGGAGATGCTGAGAATTAAACCCAGCGCCTGACTCCACAGCCTGTTTACATAAGCATTATGTGTCGGTATCAAGGAAATCATATCTAATTGGTACATTCCTTTTAAAGTACGCAATGCTTTTATTATACTGCGTAAAACTATCAACTTTATTAAGCATAGTATCACAGATTAATTAAAATACATAATACCCTGCTCTGACTTCAAGATTTCATGGGTCATTTTCAGAGCAGCAAAATAATTTTTAGCACACTCTAGATTTCTAGGAGGCTTTTATACTATCAATAAAGCTATTCTTACTTTAACGAACTTTTAAGTCTTCATTTGGAATAAACCAATATTGTAACTGCTGCAATGCTCTCTAGCCTTTCAAAATGTGGAGATAATACCCATTATCACAAATGTATAGCTCTATCCTGAAGCAAAATTTGCCCCATATAATAGAAAAAATGTAAAAGGAAGGCCTGAAATGAAACAAGAGTGCAGGTGCCTGGGTCTTCCAGCAGCAACATTAAAAGGGGTTTCAATGTATTTGACTTTTAAAACTCTAAGACAGACGGATCCATTGGATATTTTTACTGTAATTCCAGAAACTGCCCTACGCACTTTTCTAAACAGTGTTTTCACCTCTCTTAGCTCTCCCAGAAGAAACAAAATGGATATTACTAATATTACTACACTTTCCATAGCAATCATGGATCAAGAAGAGCATATCCTAGCTCTCAGGGCACGGGCATAGTGCTGTACTAAATCAGGAGCGATTATCTCGTGTTTCAATATATCTCTGTGACAAGCAATTACAATTCTAACCTTGTTCTCATGTTAATATCCTCAGCTGCCCTTATGGAATCCACATTACAAAGCCAAGCAAATCAGCAAAGGATACACTCATTCCTTTCATAAATATTTTAAGGTATAAATACATACGTAATAAATATTTGAAGGAAGTGTTTGAACATTTGAATCCTATGAATATGTGAAAGGTTTTGGGAGACTTTAAAAACGTGTATGGTTGTAACCCTGTTCCTTCTGCCCCAGTGTAAGCTAGCTATCATAGCCACAGCACCTTCTATTAACAGACTTAAACTTACACTAGTCTATGCCTTTTCTAAGGAAATAGCAATAGCTGCATTGCCAAGCCATACCTCCTATGTAAGGAAAAACTAAATCTGAGTGATCTGAAGTACAAATTTAAGGCCGTAATTTAAGTAATCTATTTTTAAGCTCATAAATATTTTCATCATCTTGAACTTGATTCAACTTGATGGTTCCATGTTAGCCTGGCTCCGTCAGGGTCTGCTC
This sequence comes from Cabassous unicinctus, assembly GCA_029593785.1. Classification (NCBI taxonomy): domain Eukaryota; kingdom Metazoa; phylum Chordata; class Mammalia; order Cingulata; family Chlamyphoridae; genus Cabassous; species Cabassous unicinctus. Next base: position 15,171 of record JAQZBX010012308.1, read on the forward strand.
TGCCTGATTAAAGTGTCACTCTCAGAAAGACTTCATAGGGCATTTCCATAAAATGCAAGGTTAGGGCGCTAGTGTCAAATTTCAAGTGCAGATTCAGTATGCTCGCCTTTTACCTGGGTCTTTCTAGGCTGCCATTATATATGGAGCAACCTTTGCCCACGTCCAGAGCAGAAGAGGTTTTGCTCCTCCCTCACCCTTGTCCCAAAGATTGTGAAAGCAGGGACTGTAAGGATTTCCCTGATCTTGGCCTAAGACCTGTGAAGGGAGGCCTTTTTAACATCGCTTTAATGATAAATAAAGGGAAGTTGCATTCTGGAGCTTTTGCTAGAGGGTACAGAAAGGTGAAAGAAGAATGGGGGAAACAGTGAGGGGAACTATAGTCCATGCACAGTGAGCTCGGAGAAAGAATGAGGTGACTAGTGGCCAGGCAAAAGAATTAGGCGGTATGAGTGAGACGAATTAGTGGATTCAGAGTGAGTTCTGAGCATGACCCAAATGAGTGTGCATCTTCCTGAAGCACCTCTCAGGGTTTCTGAGAACAGAACCCTGGACAAGATGGATTTCTAAGAGCTCCGAAACCACTCTGACTTACTAACGTCAGCTTCTTCATTAGTATCGTGAAACAAACTGTTGAGATAGTTGGTGAGCTAAGTATTAGAGTGATGGATGTGAAGCAGTCCAAAAGTCTCCTGCCATGGGGAGAGTACCAACAACCTTCAAGGTCCACCTTCCTTTCACCGAGAAGATGACCCAGCATGATTCTCTCCGTAACGCCCTAATGGCCACTCCCTGTCTTTGAGGTGTTTGCAAAACCCTCCTGGATGGCTTCAGCATCTCTTCAGAAATCTGGCTTCCCTGCCGCAACTCTAACTTCCAAGATGGCAATTCTGGGGCCCTTTTAAAAGATGAGCACCACTGTCCACCCTTTTGCCAGACTTGATTCCCTTTCCCTGGCCTCTGAGACTTAAAATGTAACTGGTGATGAGATTTATTATCATGGCAACTCACTTCCAAAATCGCATCCTCAGCAGAACACATGTGCTGCCTTTAAAAAATATCAATCCCTAACCATAAGGTTTGTTTTCTTCTAACCAAGGTAAAACATGACATGTCTATCTGAATTGTGTTTATATTTTTAAAATATTGACGTTTGGGAAGCAGCTGTGGCTCAAGCAATTGAGCTCCCGTTTACCATATGGAGGACCCGGTTCGATCCCCGGGAACTCTTGGTAAAAAAAAAGAAAAAAAGGCGCCCCAGACCCACACTATGCGGAGAGGCACAAGACCCTGCGCGGCAAAGCAACGCACCGAAAAGATGATCACTCAACTAGATAGGAAAAAAAAACTGAAGCTTTAAAAAATGCCCTTTTTTGGCCAACTGTTACTGGAAACACCTTGTGTTATATTCCTTGGTGTTCAGGTTTTCTAAAAATAGTTTTGATGGCACTTTATTAAATTAAATGAGAACCTACTATGTGCACCATTCTGTAAATTGCTCCTTTGTATTTATGTCTTTCCTCACTTATGTCTCTATTTCTAAGCTCTTCCTTCAGGGACTGCTTTCTTTCCTTCCTTCATTTTTATGGGCATTCCCATTTCTGCATTAAGACTGACCAAACACAGCAAATGAATCCCTATATCCGGTTGTTTTGGATTAGTCTTTTGCATTTTCTCCACGGCATATGGATAAATGTGCCTAGATTTATAAACTACATTTGGCTCTCTCAACTATGTCTCACTTTATTTCTCTGACTTCCTTTATCCTTTCCATTAGGAACCTAAGTTCTATCATCTCATGATCCGTTTCCTAAATTGTAATACCATTTCCGAGTGGTGAATTGGTGGAATGGACTCCAGCCCAGATGGTAAATTACTAGCCATGCATCTGAAGCAGAGTAAAGCAGACCATCATTCAAGGAGCTATTTTTTCCTCTACATTTGGTATGGGGTATTTTTGGTTCAGAGAAAGTTCTCTGTTCTTGGAACCAATAATTTTCAAATATTTACTGTTTGGTTTTGGATTTACTTGTTCTGAAGGGCATGGACTACATCATGCAAATTTTCAACCATACGGCTCACTTTCTAACAATAAATATATAAAAAATGCATTTGGTGAATTACTTTCAGGTAAAATCTCTGATTTTCTTATTCTACAGGTCTACAGTTTAGAATTTTTATCACTCTATCTTTATCCTATTTTTCCCTTGAGAAACACTCATTGACTTTCAGAATATATATTTTATTTTATAATATCTATGGTAAGAATTAAAAAAAAAGACATTAAAACATTTAGGAACTGTCACTTTCTTTCCAAAGGCAAAGTCTGCTTAGTCAAAATTCAGGACTTAATTCTCTGAAGAATCAATCCTTACTGACCTTAGTGTATCAGGCTCATTTTTAGTAAATATTAATAAAATGTGTCAGGTAATTTTTTTGTGCGAGGGGGCTGCCCTGTGTTCTGTAGACTACCTAGAAGCATCCTTGGCCTCTAGCCACTAGATGCCAGTAGCACCCATTTCCAAATAATGCCACACACCCCCTGTGGGCAGAATCATCTCCCAGATGACAACTGGTATAAAGGAACTAAAGATTGACCTTACCCAACCAACCATCCAACCAATCAAGCAACTGAACGGACCTAGCTTCATGTAAAGATAGCCTATCAAAAATATAGAGATTTAATTCTTTCTTCATCCACATCCAAAAATTGGGGACAAGTCAATTAGGCATGACCCCGAAGACTCTCCCATTAAATTAAAAACTTCGAGAATTCACTTATTGTGAAACAAACACAGCATTGGCTTGTCTCTGTCATTACGCAGGTTTTTGTGATGTCACCATCACAAATCTCAGCGACTGTTTAAAAAAAATCACTAATGACGTCCACATAAAACATCAGCAAATCTTTATTGCCTATATTAAAACTATCATATAGTTTTAAAGACAAAGGTAAAGAAACAAAATAAATTGGGGAAAGTTGAAGATTTTCTGAAACTTTTACACCTGCAGCAAGACAGGGTCACAGGGTCAGAGGATTAAATAAAAGGGTGAGGTATGGTTTAGTAACAACAGCTCATTAATGTCGGGTACCTTCGTTTAGGGATGGATACGCCTATCTCTAAATCAGCAATATTCAATTACGTGAATACTAACAAGAGAGGGGGGTGGCAAGGGAGGGAAATAGAGACAGCTGATAGATTATAGATGGATGGATGGATGGATGGATGGATAGATAGACAGATAGATAGATAATAGGTATACTTTACCATCCCCAGGAATGATGCGGAGGGTAACTGTGTTTCCTGCTTCCTTGATTAGGTTGACAATGTCTGAATGGGATTTGTTGGTGATGGAACATCCATTTACTGCCAAGATCCGGTCTCCTACTTTCAGCTTGCCACAGCGGTCAGCAGGGCTCCCCTCAATAATCCGACCTATTTTGTGAGGCATAGCCACACATGCATTGCCTGCTTTGGTAGTGAGTTTAAATTTTTTTTTTAAGTTACATGTGAATATCGTGAAGGGAGGAGAAAAAGGGTTGAAAAGGGAAAGAGAAGGTTAAGTGCTAATTAATTAAAGCATTAAGCAAATGTTATTAAAGGAAAGCTCTGCGCCGATGGTCAAAACATTGGCAATACTCAGGGTGTCTGTGTAAGAAGTCACAGTTCATTGCTGCAGTTCTTTCCTAATTCAAAATTAGGGGAAAACCCCAGCGTCCCTCCTTAAATCAGTTACAAAATTCAGGATATTTAGCAACTTCAAAGACTCTCAAGAGTCCAAAAATAACTCACTGTTGGCTTATTTTGGGACTGCAAATGTGAAACCAAGAGCTGAGATGGACGCTTTTACACAGTCTGTGTTCATGTCACTTCATTTTTGCCAGCTGTTGTTAAAGCTTCTGCCAATGTTTTGTTCTTTCTCCATTTAGGAAAATAATCACTGGGTGTCTGGTGAGGCATGAGTCTGCTAAGCCCCCAAAATTCAATCTGAAAACACCTAATGGACAAACACTTAGACTCTCTGCTTTCCCTCCAGAATGATGAAAGCTTTTGAAAAAAGGCATAATTACAAGAGATGAGCCCAGAAAGCACCCAACCCTGACATCGCTCCTTCCTTTTATGACCTTTGCTCAATCACTGTAGCTCATGTGCATTCAGGGTAGGGCCCAGCTGGTTTGCGAGCTCTGAAAGCATTCTTTTTCCTCACAAAAATCCCCTCAAAGGAATAAGAAAAGCTAGTACTACTCAGGCTTAGCACACTGATCAAAAGCTGGGTTCAAATTATTCCTCAACCCTTTTCCTTTCTCATTCTCAGTTACTACACATCTACAATATTAGAAACCAGGACAAGTCCATTTGGAGAGGAAGGTTTATTGTGCACTTTGAGGTGCTCCATGTAACAACCAAGAGCACAGCTAACATCCAGAGAAAGGTGGAAAACTGGTACTAAGCCTGACATGGGGTTTCTAGCTAATTGTATAGAGTTTCAAGTTTCTTATGCATATTCACCTATTTTGAGAAGTCCTTCTGGAGACTCTGAAGATAGTTATGCAGTTGAGTCACCTTTTGGAAAGGATGACAAAATTGATGTGGGAGACATTGAGACTAATTGAGTAGGCTCATCCCTCATAATCTGGACCATGAGGATAAAATCTATGGGAAATGCACTATAAATCCTTTGAATTTCAGCAAATTTGCCTGAGTTTGTGTCACTGGATATAATGTCAAGGTCAAAGAAGGAAAAAAAAGGGAAGAAAACAGCCTATTGGAATCTTATATATGGATGCCATGGAAAGCTTCCATACTCAAATTCAAGGTCTTGATTAAGTTTAGCCCATCTCCAATGACATGCTGTCATGTTACATGAGAAAGATATGAGGCAAGCTCTGCATAGCTCAGAACAGAAGTCTCATGCAAAGTATTAGGGAAAGTTAAATTTGTTCATTGTAAAAGCCAAAGGAAAACAATCAAAGACCAAATTGTGAGTAAAGACATTAAATATCCATTATATAACTCATAGCTTGCCATTTGACATAGCGGCTACTTCTCCCTAGAAAGTGAAACTGAGAATTCTGAATTCCTGAGAATATCACAGGATGCATGGGAACCGTCAAATTGTAGCTCTAAAGAAAATAACTTGGGATTTCTTTCTCCCCTTTTCTCTTTGTTCTTAAATTAAGCAGAAAAGTCTGAGAAATTAAGGCACACACACATACACACAACCTTGCCTTGATGTCAGGTCATCCATCCATGATATGCTTTGATAACTTTATTAATGTAGTTCACAAAAGCACTGTTAGAAATGGGGTTTGTTACAGCAGCCACACATGCATGGGCCTGGCTAATCACTGTCTTCTAGTCAACGAACATTAGGGGGTAAACAGCTTTAGCAGGAAGCAAAAGTATGGGCACTAAACGGAGGTAAAGTGAGTTGTGTTGGATCAGAATGCTAAAGGGATGCAACACCTCACTGACCCTGGCTTTCCAACCTGGGCCACTCACTGGTCATCAGACGCCATGTGGCTAAGTCATTTTGGGATAGAGCTGAGGTAAATCTCAAAGCCTGTGCAGCGCTTCCCATCTCCCATCTTTTTCTACATTCATTAACAGATGTGCTTGGGAGATAACAAATGACTTTTTATCTAATCAGAAAGGTGATCATTTTGGGGGTACCCATTTATAATCCATTCTAATGGGAAATAGCTTCAAGGATTATTAGTTCTTGGGCTCATCCAGGTTCCTGTCTTTGCTAGTTAACCTTCTGAGAAGGCAACAACCGTGTTTGCCCCATACTCTGCTGAAAGCCCAACATCTAGATGAGACAGGAAAATCACCCCTGCTAGAATTCAAGGGCAGTGAGCAAACGGTTATTAACTCAGGTTTTTAACTAGCGTCTTAAGCAGGCAACAGTTAAAAACATTTAAAATGAAAAAAAAAAAAATTCAGCAGGGGATAGAGATATGAAACAGTTGAGGTGGGAAGAATATTTCATATAATATTTTCACTCCTTTCATCTCTATTTTTCCTAGATATTTTTAAAACCATCTGGTCCTTTGAAAAAAAAAACTCTTGGACCTTCTGAGGCAACTGTTATCAATGACACCCCACTCCAGACCTTTTAAACGTCATTCTCTGGCAAAAATTTCTGACACTCTTCACTGTCAAAGGATTGCTTCATAAATCCCATCTATGTGTGAAGTTGTGTGTTGTGCAAACACACATTCAGAATGGTAGCTGAAGGGTTAAAAACAGAAGCGAACAAAAACCTCCAAGAGGGGAAAAACAACGACCAAATAAATACCAGCCCCAATTAAGACTTTAATTACCTGAAGCAAAAAGCATTAAAGCATTTCTGTTAATGAGATTTTGGCCATCACTCCCGTGCAATATAACACTCCCCTGGCATCGTCTGAAACGTGAGGGAAAACAATTTTCAACACTCACCAAAAGTTGTGCCTGCCTCGGGCCTGCTCACTGAAGACACGATGACAAAGCCAAAGCCCTCGTTCTCCCCGCGCCGGATCTCCACGTCGTAGGGCTGCAGCACCGCGCTCACCACGCCGCTGCCCCCACCCCCGCCGCTGCCAATGCCGCTGGTGCTGCCGCTGCCCGAGCTCACGGTGTTCAAAGAATTTTGGCTTCCCTGTGGGGTGCGTTTCTCTTCAGTCAGGGAAGCTGGCTGGTTGCTACTGTGATGAGATGAGGCTGGAGAAGGCACCTCATTCTCTGTTTTGGGGACTATAACAGAGGAGTCACGTCTAAATTACATGACTTCACCAAAAAAAAAAAAAAAAAAGTGTCCTCCCGCCCCTTCTTCCTCCCTTCACCTCCATAACATGTAAGAAATCAGAAGATGGGCTGAGATAACAGGGCATCTGGCCTCTGGGAACTGGGATAGAGGCCTTGCAAACCCCTTTCTTTGAAAGTATCTATTATTCAATATCCACTGGCATGGAACCCGCGTGAACATAAAAAAAATCGCAAATCACATATAACTTACAGCATACTGTCCATCTACATACATGCTCAGGTGCAAGTTTGCGGCAAGATCAGCCCACTCTGAAATACTTCCCGTTGCACAAATCAAAGAAAAACGTATACTAAGTGTAAGTGTGGGCTACACCGACGACCACCACTTCCTTGGCTTTGGAGCGATGACCCTAGTTGCACATTCATATTGTCACTACCCTCGAGTCACATTTTTGCTTGGATTTCCTAACACATTTTCTTTTGCTTTTTCCATCAGGGAAGAGGCTGCAAGTTTCCTGTACCATGAAGGGGGCAATACTAGTGGATTCATGACACTGTCACTGCTCACAGGTATTCTTGGTTTCTCTTCCTAGCTTCCAAATGTCAATTTCCACTCTGATCACACATCTGAATACATGAGCCTTCCTCAGAATTTAGTCATCATCCCAGTTTTATTGTTTTGTTAGGTGTCAATGAGCAATCCTAAATAACTACAATAGTAGGTGGAACCAACTTCTGGTTTCATGCCAAAAGCAAAATGTGCACCTGGGTGTTGAATATGATTACATTTATTTCTGAAAGCTTCTCCCTACATAGATTTAACATGCCTGCAACATACAGCCAAGAGCCCAAAATATTTAATATTTTAAAAATAAATCTGAAACAAACAAAAATCACCTTGCCCTATTTTCATTTGGGACAGGGTAGTCAAAAATATTTTTCTTATCAAAAAAGTCAATTTAAATTGATTATCATTGGCTGCCTGGAATCCTATGTTAAGAAGGATTCTGAGGACAAATATGAGCTCTACAGACATAATCCATGATTGATTAACATTGTTTTCCATGACTGTAAAAGGGACAACTCTCACACTCAATCTGATACCTTAATTCTGAAATAAAGTATACACGATTTAAATCTGAATTATACTGTTTTTTTTTAACAAGAGTGCCAATGAATTTTATCTAAGTATTTGTTTAATTAATAATAATGCTATAGAGAATTCATAATATTTCAAGCCATTACTTCTTCACTAATTCAAATGATACAACATTTATTCCGTCTCTTCTGCATTTTCTAGGACCTGTCTTGAATGCTTTGAGGTGGGAGCTGTAATCAAAGATGAACAATCAAGGTGTGCGCTTTCAAGAAGCTGGTAAGTCAACAGAAAGGACAGACACACAGTTAGCCATCTCAAAATGGCAGGTTCTGATACTCGTAAGCCATGAGCCACAAGAATGGCAAGGAAGGAATGCTAAAGTCTGAAGGTGGCAGGAGGAAGGAGGGAATTTCAGAGGTTTCATGGAGAAGGTCATTTTGAGCTGGGCCTTAAAGGATTTGAGTATTTTGAGAGCTAGAGAACTTCATGGATTGCAGGGAGGAGGAAGGAATCAAAGATGACCTAAAGCTGGCCAGCTCTACAGCTTTCTTGTAGAGAAAAGAAAATTTCATTTTAACACAAAGGGCAGTCAATACAGAATAAGAAATCACAGCATGACTTTGAATATTCTTTTAATTTTAAGCTGCAGCTCTTGTGACTTTCATAATGACCTCTTTGGTTGAGATTTTATCATTAGACCAGAGAATGACTAGGTTCTGGTTGGCATGGAGGTGGGGGTAGGTAATAGATGTTCAACTAGCCTTCTTCTAGAAGCCTTTGCTGGACATGCACCAGCGACACTTTACAGTACTTTTGAATGACAGGAGTTTTGCAGGGTTTGAGAGAAGCAACCCATCTGGAAATTCTGAGCTTGATCACATTTGCAAGCATTTGCTAAAATAGATGCTTGAGGAAGCAGACAGAGGAAAGGGAACTTTTCTGTGCATAAAGTGACAAAGTGCTGTCTGAAGGAATGAATGAAAAACATACCCGCAAACACCACTTTACGCCGCACTGTGAGATTGACGTGGCCTTGCTTGGCAGCTTGTTGCATAAGCTGGACCACAAGCTGGTGTGATTTTCCAATTACTGGTGTCCCATCCACACAGATTAATTCATCTCCAGACCTCAGGCGGCCGTCTGTATCAGCAGCACCCAGTGGTACAATGTGACCGATATAAATCTGTTGAGTAATAAGAAGATGGATAAAATATTGCCCTTTGGTTTACTACTATATTGATGGCCTTCACATCTCTGAGAGCAGTTCAATTTATTCATTACTGCCTGCATGCATGCCACAAACATTTATTGAGTGCCTAATATGTTCAAGGAATTGTGCTAAGTGTCACAACAATTTTTAATCCTGGAAAGAATAACTCTTTCTTGCTTAGTTCCTTGACATGTATCTGTGATCTGCTTTGACTCATTGGCAAAAAAAAAAATAATAATAATAATAATAATAATAAAATTAATCACTTTACTACTTTCATTTGCAAAACCTTTTTTCCTTTCCTATTTGTGTAAGAATTCTCCTTTCATAGAACTCTAATTATAATAGTAATATTCTTTTCTTTAAGGGTCCAGGACTGTGCTTAGCAATAGGGAATGCATAATAAATGTTGAATCAATGAATGAACCAAGGAAAGTCTGGGTTGACTTCCCCGTTTTGTTGTCTTAAGCACTTGCATGCAGAGTCGATTTTTGTCTTGCTGTTACATTTCCCGTTCACTGAACTTTAGCTGAAATATTTGTGCTTTCCTTGCCTTCCCCATAGTCAATAATGATACAACTACCTTTACAGGACATTCACAGTTTATAAAACGCTTCAACAAAATAGTGGTTAAGAACATGGAGCCATACAGCTTTCCAGAGCCTCCATTTATTAGCTCTGTGATCTTGGGCAAGTCACCATTGTGTGTCTTTATTTTCTCATTTTACAAATGGAGATAAATTCATGAAATTGGTGGCATCTGGCACATGGTAAGCACTAATAAACAATAGCTGTTATTATTACAGGTCTGTCAGCAACACTTAGCTTTAGTTCTCTTTTTCCCTTTTACAAGAACCCTGTGACGTTATGTTTATTCTACAGCTAAGGAAGTGAAGTGCAGGGAGGTTAAATGTCTGGGACGAAAATGCATGTGTCCTGACCTTTGTTCAGGTTTCTTTCTCTATTTTTGTAAAGATAGGGATCCTACTTTCTCTAATCTTTCTATGTACTAGTTACTCAATATACAAAGCCAACTGACTGCCGGCAGCTTTAAGAGAATTGGCCAGAAGGACAAATTCTTTTATTAGTTGATGCCTATTTTCTATTTTGTTTCCTTAATGAGCAGCTGCTGCTTTTCACTAATACAAACTTTTAAGAAAGGATCTTGTTCCTTCTTCTTCAGGACAAAAAAAAGAGCTCCACAAAATCCAATAACCCACACTCTGCTTGAGCTGAAAGAGCCAGTGCTGCACCTAGCTGGACTTAAATCCTGGTGATTTGTTACTGCTGCCAATTTGTTTTGAAGGTTTAGAAAACAGCGCTGAGAGAAAGGCAGACAAAAGACTCACAGGTTCCCCTGGTTCATTTCCACCCAGAATCCTAAATCCAAATCCAGTCTCTTTTCTCCATAAGAAGATGTCCTGTTCTTGATAATCTGGAACTGCAGAGAGGGGGAAAAAGAAGATAGAGATTATTTCTCCAACAAAAGGGAATCATAACCTGAAGGCGAACACAACGAAGGTGAAACCAATAATGATGGTGCTTGGGCAGATGCAAGCTTCCCAACACAGGCAAGAAAATGAAATCTGGATGGGTGAACTAATGCAGGACAACAGGTGGGAACAGTCACTGAGCCCTAATTTCTTTCCAAGGACTAATCACTGTTTGATAATTCCTAATCAAACCCAAGCCATTATTCCCGACTTCACTAGAAGTCAGTTTTGACTGCTCTCCTCAGTATTGTTGCAAGGGGAATGACATCAATTAAAATCATTATGTGCTGCATCACCAAGTGGGTGACCATGTCCAAGAAGAGAGTTCATGCTAAATCAGAGTAACCTCTAAGGCAGAGGCGACATCTAAGAATTTAGAATTCCTGTTAAGTTACCCAGTCATATCAACTAAAGGATGAAAGAAAACAGAGTTTCAAATGATTATTTTTTAAAGTCTCTTAAAGTAATCAAGTAATGCTATTAATTTGATCAGTTAGATAGATTTTGCCAAAAAAAAAAAGTGACCAACATCCTAATATTTTCAAATTTACAAAATTTAGTATGATTTCAGCATTATTACCAAAAAGTAGCCTTCTTTCTTCTTAAGATCAATAGTGACAACAAAAAAGTTCTATAATAATGAACCCTGACTCATCATTAAAATAACTACCTGCTTTACTCCAGAATTTGCCTATGATCTTCCAAAATTCTAAGTGTTACTTTATTAACCCAATACCTTAATATTTCACTTTTAAATCTCAGTAATGGACCAGACCTTTAAAAATGAAATCCTCATTGTTAAAAAGAAAAGTAATTTTCATGTGAAGATGCTTAATACACATGAAATTGTTCTACATATCACTATATTAATTAAGGTAATAAGAAAGGGTTATTTCTATTTAAATCTTATTTAATCTTTTAATGTGTACATAGTGTATACTATGACCTATAAAAAAGGCATATTTTTTATTTAAAGAGAAAAAAAATTAAATATAGTTGCAGTGAATTTCAAAGGAGATTTTCAGACACTTCCCTGCACACTTTTTGGTTTATTTAATTAACTGGATTTTGGACTGAAAGAGTGTGTATGCCTGAGAATTTCTTTCTCACCTTATCCAGTTTTGTACAGTGGGATAGGGAAGAAGTGGCTGTTTAGACTTCAAGTTGCTGAGCGATGTCCCTTTTCAGTGACTCAGCCCCCAGTTTAAACTGTATAGTGAATGTATAAGCCTGGCAAGAAGAAACTAAATGAGCAGGTAACTACAAGACAGAGGTGCTTGAATCTGATATTTTTGCTTGAACAAGCTTAATACCATGGCTTTAGATGGGTTCATTTTATGTAATGCTTTCTTATAATTGCTGAGGCTAAGCTGCATAGCGCCATGAACATGGAGCTAAGCTATGTCACAGGACTCACATAAATACAATTTGAGCATAATATTTTCTTGTGCATGCTAAGGTAACAATATTTTCTTTCTGTTTGAGTAGCTAGCTCAAGGGTACTTGCCATAATAGCCTCATTGAAACAACAAATTAAATCAAGTTAGGTCTCCATCTTTGGTTCACTCAAGCAGGAGGACTACTGCCAAAATAAACCACAGTGCTTTCCAGACATCACTAGGCTCCTGGCAAAATCTTTCTTAAGTCTTCTGAGTGTGCGGCCTTTCTGTGAACAAGGAAGTAGCCTCTGCAGACACATCCAGCCTGGACCTATTTTTCTCAGCATCATTGAACACAGGAACATTTGCCCACCCTACAGTGGCAGCATAATAGCAAGCTCCTGCCTATGGCGCTCATTTAGGTGCAAGCCATCATGGTATGGGAGGTGGTGGGCAAGAGACTTACTTTGGCTTATCACACCGTTCATATTTAGTCCATAAGAAAAAAACACTTGTTTCTACCTGAGAATCAATGGGAACATGGCAAATTTATTTAAAGAGCTTTCTGTTGAAAAGAAGACACCAATCACAAGTCAGGATGCACGGACACAAACATGGCATGCCAACACACAGACGTGTTACCAAGAAAGTCTTTTGGCAATTTAGCTTGGGCGTTTGAACAGTGATACTCTTCTACCAACTAAATGCCATTTGCCCAAATAAATAATCGTGGTGATAAATGAATACTAAAACCGACTATGGGATTATAGGATTTCTCTTTTCTGCTTCCTCTGGTGCCCCTTTTGCTCAGAGGTTTTGAAGTTTCTAAATCATAACCCCAGAACTATTTGTTCTTGACTTTATTTCAACAGATTTTATTAGAATTAAGTTTTGAGGAGGCAGCAGGTTAGAGCCCTCTTTCTGATATTAATATCACTTTTTTTTGAATGAGGCTATATCAAATAGAGCCAAGAAAATTTTGTCCAATTTTCTTTATTTTAAATCCCTTAACAATGTGAGCAGTTAATCTCCTTTAGGTAACGCCAGCAACAATTCAATCAAGCAGTCAAAAGACTTCCTTTGATAATCAGAAGGAATGGAATTCCCAGGTTTGAAGAGAAACTTTCTGCTGACTCCATTATTACAGATTAACAACAAATTTCCAAACTTGGCAAAGACACACACATTACTTTTAATTTCATCTGGTCTTTGGGATACACTTGATCAAAAAAGGACCAAGCACCCTCCTTTGTGGCATTTATCTTTCTTCCCTCCCTTTTCTGAGCTTCTCCTCAGCCCCCAGTGGAACATTGAATAGGATGAATAATAACGGAGAAATAAAAGTTTTCAGTGGATTCTTACTCTGACATTCTCCGAAATTCGTGGAATTGATTTCTCTCTCTCTTTCACCCTTGCTCAATCCCGATGCAGGCGAAGGTGACATAGCTGGAATATTAATTTCACAATTTTGCAAAGCTTAATATATGTGCTTTCTCTTAGTTTATTTTAATTTCGTTTTGATTGATAAGGAATGTGCAGTTCAGCTTTCACAGTAAAGGTCATGGCTGCTATGGATTTTTAAAAACTATGGTTTGAGTCTGTTTTTTTTTTTTCTTCTTCTTCCTTTTGTCATGGTGCTTTTTTGTGCGTCAAAAGCTAAAATTTATAATTGTACCATTGAGAATTTCATAAAACTACCGTTACCATCATAGACTCTTTGCATTTAATTATATCCTAAAGTACACAACATTCTGGGGTATGACCTTGTTTTAATCATGTCATGAACTTTAGGAGGTCTGTCTAAACTCTTACTTCCTTTAAAAAAAATAAATAAATATACTTGTGTCACTGCTACACTACAGCATTTATTTTAAAGACTATCAAGTTCCTGATAGAATTCATATTGTACTAATAGCATTCAGGAGAATTCTAGGTAGTTCATACCAGAATAGTCTTATATTTAGAGACACAGATCATCAGATCTGTCCAAAGACTGAACAACTGCAACATGAATCTAAACTGTCATAAAAGCTCTTAAAATCTAGATGCATACCCAAGCTACTTAAACTCAATATAATAAAGGAGCCCATTCACCAATTCCAGATTGGTAGGCCTGTCTCTCCCAAGCATGACAGGTTAACAATGTTGGTTTATAAGAGAGCTTTGAGTTTTTCTTTCCAAACTATTTTGTGAAGAGGCAAAGTTTCAACTGCATGCTTTATAGTTATTTTGAAGTAAACATTATTGGATACTGGCTGGTTTTCCCGAACATTTACTAATAAGAATGCATCAGTGTCATTTTTAAACATGTGCACAATTGTTATCTAGAGAAAACAGAAAATAGGCAACATGGCTTTTAAAGGCCTTCAATGCTTGCCTTTGTTTTTAATTAAACACTTAAACCCTTCAAAGGGATTCATTAACACGATCTTCAATTCAGATTGGTTCATTTTGTCACTGCTGTTTTAACAGATGGCCATATCAAGACTATGGAATTCTGCAAAACATTTAGACCATGTAAGGGAATTTAATCAGAGACTGTAGTTTTCTTCACGTTGCCTTTAACAATAAAATGAAATATAAGAAAATATCTTTTCAACCCAAAGGGGAAAATATGGTGCAGTTAGGGTGCTGTTGCTGACTTCAATCTTCCTGTTTTACGTAGAGTACTTTGCTCATTTGAATATGTCTTGAGGGATGGGACACAGAATCAAACCTAACTAGGCTAAATGCTATTTTTTTCCCCCAAAAGAAAAGGTACAAAACAACCTATGGGAATGGCAGAAACTTATCTACGGATAGAGCAAAAGAATAATTAATAGAAAAGATTAACGTAAGTTCATTTGTAGGTACCTGAGTAAAGAAGAAAATCGGTGAGAGATACATAATAATCCATTGGGGGAAAAGTCTCAACATTATCCTCATTTAGTAATGAGGCAGAAATTTATGTGAAACTCAACATCAATTAGGTTGCAACTATCACTCAATTACAGAGCCTCCAATCACTGAAAAAGAACTTGATTCTCATTTGTGCTGCTATGCCCTATGCCTTAGATGTTTTAAAAAGTGAAGGAATAAAATTGACACCATTCCGAATATTTAGTGTGGCTACCACCTGAGCAATTTCAATGCTTAAAGCAGCTGGCTGTGGCAAGATGACATATTTTTCAAATATACATACGGAAAACTTTTTGTAAAAAATGGATTAAATACCAACTTCTTAAAAAATTTCTTCTGTCAGGATGAAAACGGTTTTTGGGTTGGCGCCTCCTCTTGAACAGATGTGTTAGAATTGTCTGTCAGCCCATGATGCTCCCACCAGCACTTTAGAACATGATTTATTTTATCATAAAAAGATTCACACACGGAAAACTCAGTCATAAATGTGTGCTCTATTGAGGAAAGCAGGGGCACGGTCAATAAATCAACAACTCAACATCAATTGAAGTTGGGCCATTGATTGAAGTTGCTGCATTATTAGAGAAAAATGTGAAGTGAAAGTGAAAATGTTCCTCTTTGGAAAACACTTCTTCAGTGGGTTTCATCAATGAAATCACTACAGTCCGGGAGGGGACACAGTGAGGATAGACTCCAGGTTCACACTTAGCATCTACTTCTTATGAGAGATTCCGGTGGAACTTTATTTCCCTTTGGTCAGGCCTCAGGAGTATGCTAGGGGTGTCCTTCCAATCTGGGGACTAAATTAATCCTTTGTCCTATCATCTGGCTTTGGTCAGCATAGCAAACCCTTAGTCAAAACAGTCTATTTAATTCCATGAGCTGTTTTTTTTTTTTTTAAGGTACCGCGGGCTGGATATTGAACCCGGGATCTCATATGTGGGAAGCCGGAGCTCAGCCACTGAACCACATTGGCTTCCCTGAGTTGGTTTTTTCATTTGTTTTGTTTGTTGTTTGTTTTTTCAGGAGGCACCAGGAACTGAACCTGGGAACCTCCCATGTGGGAGGCAGGTGCTCAATTGCTTGAGCCACATCCACTCCCCATGAGCTGTTATAGAAAGAAGGCAAAGGTATTTTTCCCTCAGGGAAAAGGGTAGTGAGACGTCTGACTGACTTCTAATATTTGGTAATCAGCAAGCCTCCAGGCTTGCTTTGTGCCCTCTAACTGTTGAGTCTGACCCAGTGTGGCCAACTTTCCTTCTTAGACAGGGATGTTGACCTCATTTCCTTGTTAGGTTTGGGTCCCAGAGGAGTTGAAGTTTCCCAGCACATACTTCAGGCAGTAAAGGAAATGTCGAGCCCAGTGGGTGGGCAGGAGGCTGAAGCACCTCACGCTCCTCACACAATCTGTGAGTCACAGCTCTCCACAGAGGCTTTGCCTCAGAAGTACCCACAGCGATGACTACAACCAGCACCTGTGCTGAGGGGGGTGTGGGGACAAACAGGGTGGGCAAAATGATTCTCTTCTCTCTTCCAGTTTCTTTCAAACTCTTCACAAAACCTTGCCTCCTCCCTCATGACACATTCTCTCCTACCCCATGCCAAAAAGGGAAAATGAGGTGTGGATACTTCACAGTCATTTCATCCTGATCAAATGTACTCATAGAAAAACGCCAGTAACGGCAACAGCCAAAAAAGGCCAATTTGCATCACCTAAAATTCAAGTATTTTAGGAACTTCAATAGGTAAGATAAGTGAATATTTTTAAAGTGACTATTTTTTGGAATCATTTCAGAGTTAAAAAAAAAAAAAAAAGAGGAAATCAAACATGGGAGAAAGTTGTGTTTATAAAAGCCAAAAAGTTAAAGACTATGCTTCATTAGCTCATATTTATAGAAAAGGTAAAGCCAAAAAACATACTAACAACCGTATAAATAATAGAGCAAAAAACGTCTTTCTTTCCTCTCTTTTCTTTTGGAAAGACTAATAATGGTAAAAAATTACCAGTATTTCTAAAAAATCAAGAGACTCCTAAGAAAGCATTTAATTTCTTCTCATTACTCTTGCAATCCAAACCAATCATATTTATGTTCTATTGTATATCAGAGCTGTTTCACAATGCATGAGCTCAGAGCGTGCCACAATCTCCACTCAGGGAAGAATTAATGGGACGGTGGCTCTTATCTGCCACTTCTTTTAACTGAAGGGAAAAATAAATCCATTTTTATCCAGGCCATTTATTTGATGACCATCCATTTCTACCTCCACCCCAAACTGAAGACATAATGGAGTCTCCATGAATATCCAATAGATTCTGCTTGCTGCTCTGAGAAGCTTTTGCCTCTCACTCTAAAATACCTATATTTACAAACTGACACTCTTATATTTCAATAAGCCTCAAGAGAAAGTTGGAAACCTGGGGAGGGGTGTGGGGAAGCCAGGAGCCAGAGTGCTACTCACGTCGGTTTTCATACATGCTCCTGGACTGGGCCCAGATTTTAAAAGGATCTGGTTTTTTCTGCCCAGAACTGTCGGTCTGATCTGGAGCCGGGCCGTCGGCAGGTGGGTACTCGGGAAGCACCTGTGTGCTGTGGCTCGGGGATGCCGTGTGCAGGCTTCGGTGGCTGGAAACACTGTGCTGAGAACTATTCTGGCTGTCTTTCCTTTCCAGTGGTTGCTGAAAGTAAGCAAGTGAAAGGGGCAAGAAGAGAAGATCATTATTGGTCCTTTGAGTGGGTGTTTTCCATCAGCTTGTCTTTGTTGAGCACTTCTACACTCACATAAGTAAATATATCAACATCATTTTGGCTTTCACCCTTCTCCAGCTAATGCTGAATGCAGATAAAGCCAGAGGTGATTGGCAGACAGACAGATGGGCGGGCCAGATGGAAAGACATAATCACAAACCACAGTGCTCTCTAGGCTGTGGCAGGAAACAAATCCAATTTTCATCGTAGGTTGTTGGCTAAGACACTGGTCTCATTTATTACAAGATGCATCAGTTCTGACACCGTCATTTTCTTGACAAAAATATGTGACACAAAATACCATGAGTGGTTTAAATGTAAGGCAATAATATCCAGACAGAATACAATCAGGACTAAAAATGCTCCTTTGGCCTCCATGTCTTGAATCTTTCAAAAATAAAACACTCAACTTCTCTTTGTGGATTTGCTATCAGATCTTCTAGACTATAAGAAACTCAAGGACAGGAATCGGATCTTTAAAAAATCACGCCTAGGGAAGCAGATGTGGCTCAACCAGTTGGGCACCCACCTACCACATGGGATGCCCGGGTTCGGGTCCCAGTGCCTCCTAAAGAAGACTAACAGATGCCGCCCCCTGCTGCAACGAGCTAGAAGCCACCTCCTGCTGCAAGGAGCTAGACTCTGCCCCCACCCCAATGAGCTAGACTCCACCCCCACCGCAAGGAGCAGATGCCACAAGCCAGCAGACACTGCAGCCCACGGGGAGTGGATGTGGCATGGTCCTTTGGGCACTCGCCTCTCATGTGGGAGGTCCCGGGTTTGGTTCCCGGGACCTCCTGGAGAAGGAGAGCAAACAATAAGCAGGCAGATAAGCGAACCATCTGGAGGAAGGAGGGGATAAATAAAGAAAAATAAAGCAAATAAAATAAATCTTTAAAAAAAAATCATGCCTAGCATTCTA
Source organism: Cabassous unicinctus (assembly GCA_029593785.1). Classification (NCBI taxonomy): domain Eukaryota; kingdom Metazoa; phylum Chordata; class Mammalia; order Cingulata; family Chlamyphoridae; genus Cabassous; species Cabassous unicinctus. Next base: position 33,668 of record JAQZBX010012308.1, read on the forward strand.
TGTTCACTGGTACTTATAAGAATATAAATAACTATTATATGAACAGCATTCTTCTTAATCAATTTTGCAAGCATAAAATTTCACCGCTTCAACTCTTGATGCTACTTTTGGTTGAAAATCAAGATTGAACTTTATATATGGGTTGACTTGAGGAGATCAACCTTCTGAGATATGCAACTTGTCCAAAGTTCAAGTAGTATTCAAAGGGAAAGAGTTTCAATTAAATTTCAATAGAGAAAACAAGTTCATGTTCATTAAAACTTGCTCATCAAAGACCCTTCCCATTTCATGAAATGCTCTTTTGTTTGAATAGGATTGAATGGAGAGCAAAACCTAGAGGGAGAAAAAAAAAAATGGGTGGGCAATAGAATGATCTCAGTTCTTATTTTCTCCAATAAAAGACTGTGGCAATCCCAGGTATTTGGTGGTTTCTCCCATTCAAAAAAAAAAAAAAAAAAAAAAAAAAGAGGGGGGTGGGGAGGCATGTTATTCAATACTGGAATCCCACCTCCCACATAAAAGACACCATGTCACTACACTTGTCTGTACAATCTTTGACCTAGATTTTTCCATTTCCCTACAGTTCCTTATAGAACGAAAATCTTCCACCAGGTCCTACACTTAAGCCTATTGAGACAGTTCTTCCTCACCCTCTCCCCAGGTATCCTCCGTCTTTCATTCCCCATCTTGCTGGAAATTTCCTTTTACTTTCACTCCTTCCAGTCTTTGCTTTAAAACTAGCATCTGAAGAAAGTCCAAGAAGGACAAAAACTTCATTTGCCCTTGGCTATTACAGATTTGAATACAGGTTTTGGCAAGGACTCAAAGTTGAGAAAAATTTGGCATGTGCTTAATGAGGCCACAACAGACCATTTAAAATTATACATGGTGTGCCACAGGGGGGAAATTGAAGATCATGTAAATTAGCACAGAGGTCTTGGTAAAAATGCATGAGAGGTTTAAGTCACTCAGATTCAAGGGGTCAACACACTCTGGTGAAAATGCAGGAAAATACTTTGATGTTTGGGTAGACGGAAAACACCACCCATAACCCTCTGCCCCAATTGTTCTGGGATAAATGTCTTTTAAGGACAAAGCACTCAGCTCAGAACTGGATGGATTAGCATTCCAAAACTGGGATAGAATCTGACTCTGCCAACTTCTAACAGTGTCCTCCCCAACAGGATCTGAGTTCAGCTCTCACAGCAAGGTATCCCATTTCTGTCCCCAAAAGTTGGGCAACACCTGACTTTTTGCTTCTCCTGGAGACATGCTGAAGATTTTCAGAGTCAAAAAATGTTAATGATGGATATAATCCTTATTCTCTTTTGCTTGTGCATGGGAATTTGTTTTTCTTTTTAATATGGTCTTAAAAAGGGTCTCAGTTATAAAAAAAAGCATCAGTTCATTTTTGGTGTATACACGCACTACTATAAATAGAAAAAAAGTGGGATTATGGAAGTTTAAAAAATACTTTCTTGTATTGCCTATATTTTTATAATGCACACAGAATGCGTTCTATAATCAAGACAAAATTTAAAGCTATTTTCATTTTGAAATGAATCTTGGTTAAGAGAATGGAGACCCATCTTTCTATTTTCCACATTTTAGTAGTGTTTTATTTTTGTTCAACACTCAAGGGGAAAAAAGACATTTTATTGTAAAAGCAAACAACTCACTGAATAAAGGCCTCAGAGTTTACCCTGAAAGTTGCAGGCCTTCCTCCAAATGCCCACACTCTCTTGGTTCCTCAAATGAGTAGCAGATGCTAGATTGCAGGGTCGGTCCACGAGCACCGAATTCATTTCCCAGTTAGAGCAGGTCTAACTCTTGGAGCCCTTTCCTTTGTGCAGACACTACTGTTCACAAAGACTCTCTGGGGAACGCAGAGTGAGCTGGCTGCAGGGTTACCTCAGGGAAACATTCCTACTCTTCTTTTCCCTTTTGTGGGTTAATTTAGCAGTTCTGGTCCCACTGTCCCCAAAGTGGGGAAGGAGTAGGTATATGCCTCTTGTTGGAGTGCTGCCCCTTGAAACCTCATTTGAACCTCTTTTACTGGATCCCTCTTCCTGAACTGGAGAAAAATACCTTTCTGGCAAACCTGCCCCAACTGAGAGAATCTGATAAAAGTGCAGGACCATTTTCCTGCAGAAAATGCACATAAGCTTTGGCACACACACACGCACATGGATTCTGCATGTTACTTCATGGGTTTCTAAGACCTCTGGGTGACAGTCCCAGTATCACAATCTCACATGGATACCTAAGTTTAACCTAAGAGAAGGCTCTGCCATAGACAGGGTATGCAAGTGAAGTCTACTGGAAACATGTGGGCCATTTTTCAAATTATAACACCCTTTCTCACCACCCCAACAAATAACTCATTTAGGTCCAATTTAACACAAAATGGCATATACATTCTGAGACGAGCTTGGCAAAACTGTGTCTCAAACTGTACCTCTGTGTCCTCTTTAAATGCAATCTAAATTTTGTCCCTGAGTTGTGGAAAATGAAAGTAAAGCAGCATCCTGAGAATGTGTTCTCAAAACTGAACCACCACTAAACTAAGTGGCATGTCAAAACCCATACTAATGGGCTAAATACACAATACTCTGGAAGCCTGATGGGTTTTCCCCTAATAATAGTTATCATCTCACTTTATATTTCTTCTCCAATTTAATTATGAAAACGACTTAATTTGAAGATGCACTCTATGTTTAATATCTTGTTGACATACTGGGTTTTTTGAAGCTACGCTATTTGTGTGTCCAGAAAAGTTCAAAATATGCCTTTTGATTTTCCATAAGCATGCTAATTAGCAATGATGTTATCCTTTATCTGGTTAGAGCCCAGAATAGAGTCCAGGAGAAAGGCTGTGTTTATATATTTCTCAAATTAAATTCAACTTGTTTGCCTCTTCAGCAGTCTGGATTACCTCCCAGAAGACTTGGGCATGGGAATAAATTAACTTTTGAACTAGCTATAGCACAGGATCAGATTTGCATCTAATGTGATTGTCTTTCACCTCCTTTTTCTAGGTAAGAAAATGGCCCAAAGAAAAGTATCTATAGGAAAAGATACGCTTTCAAGACTGTTAAAGTAGCCCTATGCATACTAAGATCATGGATCGGTGGTGAAGCACCAACTACAACTCTGATAGAACATGGAGACTAGGTCCTCCTGACTGGCCAGCTGCAGGAACTTTAATTGCTCATCCAATAAATACATGCAGATCACTTACTTTGTGCTAGATGTTGAGGGATTCAATGGGTGAAGAAGGAAGCTATGCCAGCTAAGCTCTAAGAATTTATACTTGCATGTGTATCTAGGTGTGTGTGTGTGTGTGTGTGTGTGTGTGTGTGTGTAGATGGATATTAATCAATTAGTCACAACAAACTGATAACAACATACTGCAATGCCCTTTAGATTGGGGGTAAGGAAAGGTCTCTGAAAAAACAACATTCCCTTAACAGTAATAGCATGTTCTTGGTCCCCAAGGCCAAAATGAGCTTGGGATGTTTGAAGAACAGAAAAGGTTAGTGTGTCACAGCAAGAGAGAGGGGCAGCCTGAACTGAACTTGGAGACCAGATAATGCAAGGACCTTGTGGGTCCCTGTAAGGACTTTGGGTTTCATTCGAAGTTCAGTGGGGGAATCCATCAATGGATTTAAAGTAAGGACGCGTCATGATCCAACTTACTTCCAGGGAGTTCAGTTTGGCTACTGGGTGGTGAAGGGATTGGAGGGGACAGGAGTGAAAGCAGAAAGGCCAGACAGGTGGCTACTGCTGAAGTCCGGCTGAGAGACATGAGGTGTTCCCTCATATGGTGGCTCATACTAGGGGAATAAGATTGACTTTGGAGAGGAAGAGGATAAGGACATCTTAGAAACAAGGCTATCCACCTCCCAGGTCTCCAGCTTCAGCAACTGGATGTACAGGGTTTTGGTGTATTGTGATGAATATTTCCAGTGCTAACTATTGTCACTACACTGATGGTTCTAAAGCAAGATTATTATTTCTGAATCCCAAATCAGAGCCAACCAGGGAGAAGGAAATGGGCTTGGTTTTGAAAACTCCTTAAAGGTCCTTGGTCACACACTAGCCATGAATGTCTGTCACAAGACCTCTTTAAAATAAAAAGGTACCAACCTCCCTAGACTATATGATTCCCTTACTACAATCAGGCCAGGGAATTCAGGAAGAGGCAAAGGTATTTATAAATGAAAACGAGGGAAAAATCAGCTCATCAGTATTTCACAGAATGATTTCACAATAGAGGTGCTTATAAAGTGAATGGAAAATATTTGCTTGGAAGAACAAATGAATAGAGACAGCACTTAGGAGCTTAAATGATGAAAAGAATTCATGTGGCTTAAAAACGACAAATCGATCCATTTTAAAGCAAAATTATTTACAGTTCACTTATCTGCCAAGACCAAAGGCCACTGCAGCGATTTACATGGACAACAGGAAAAATTCCAAGTGCTGACGAGGTTTTAGGCCAATGTCATTAAAGGTTGTATGAAAATCAGAGACTCAAATCCAAACCAAAGCAGAGGATGGTTGTTTTTGTCTCCTTCTTTCATCATTTATGGGTGTAAGTCAAATTTCTTCCCAAAAGGCAGGAACATAAAACTGAGTGATCTGAGCTAGGCCCATTCACTCTGTACATTATCTAGGTGTGTGTATTTCTCCTCCACGTCTCTTAATGGCTAGTTTTGGGCAATTTCTCTAGCATCTCTTCCAGGGTGCAGGGGGTGAGGAACAATGGAATAAACTGCCACCATTGCTACCTTTTGGCTTAGTGCATTTGACAAAGGCGCTGTTGAAGACATTGCCTTGCATGCCTGTCCCTACATGAAAACTCCATGGGAGAAGATTTTTAGTAAATGGGGAAATTTTGTCTTCTTAGTGAATATGGCAGGCTATTTTTTTCTTTTACCTGACAATAATAATACCAAGTAAATAATGTGTTTTCCTCTATTGCCCAGACTGTTAGGGAACTCCAAAGAATTCCATAACTCATTTGCAGCATCTAATTCAATCTTGGGTCTTTTTTACGACTCTGTATAATTACCTAACTTAGGTTTTCGTAATTAAGAGCCAAATGATTTTCCTTATGGGTGTACTTGGTTCTATATTATATTTCTGCTTTATTAACTCTTAAAAGTATATGCTCATTGAACTTTTAGCTCTGTGAGCTGGGGGCAGTACAGATCTATTTATTTGGGTATAGTTTGTTTCTCTCATGAGGGCAGGAATGTTTTCTGTTTTAGTTCCTGTTGTATACCAACACTGGGTCTGGCACACAGAAAGCACTCAATAAATACTTGTTGATGGAATGAATGTAAAAAATGATTTTGGTGTTTTGTGACCATGAATCCTTTCTGTGAAAGGGCAATTAATAAACTGTTCCTAAGGTCCAAAAAGAAAGGCACCATGGCTATCTTATTTATTAGAATATTGCCAGTGCCTCACACTGAACATGACATTTGGTAGGTTCTCAATATTCGTTTGCTGAATTGATTGATGAATTGATGGATGGGCAAATGGACAGATGGATGGACAAATGGACAGACAGAAAGTAGATGGATGGATGATGGATGAATGGATTGATAGATGAACAGATGAATGACGGATGAATGAACAGATGGATAAAGGAAGGGAAAAGGAGAAAGACGATTTGGGAAATGTACTAGAGGATGAAAAAAGTATAAGCTGATGATGACTTAAAACTAAGGGTTTGGTGTGACATTTAGAATTTTAAATTCTCACATACAAGATCCTTATGTGTGATTTAGACTGAGAGTCTCATTAGTTAAATAAGTTTATAAACAGGAAAATTAAATTGGACCAAGGAATCTGTTTCTCAGAGAGGTCTAAAATCTGACAACAAATATGTCTTATTTTTATCTCTGCCTTTGGTGTTACTAAATTAATAAAATTTTATTAAGATACTGCCATTGTCCCCAATAAGTATATAAACCACAAATTCAACATTTAAACAAAATCTGCTAGATGAAATGGCTTATTAAGAGACTATAGGGACTATTCAGGAAGGGAAATCAGATTAAAAAAGCCAAGTCCTTCTGTTCCAATAAAAACTCAACTACTTAATTATTGAAAACATAAAAAAAAAAAAAAGAAAAGAAAAGAAAAGAAGGAAAGGCAATGGGGCAAAAGGAAGCTGTCAGTCAGGTGAGCAGTATATCCACAGAAATCTTGGTAAATCTTAGTGTATCACAACCCAGGTACAATCTGTGTGCATTTAATTATGCAGCCTGCATAACTGACCCTGGCTGTCATTATGTGAATGGCTTTTTGGAACTATGACATCCAGCTTCCCCATGGATTCTCCCCGACCCAACAGAAAAACCCCATCATCACCTGTCTCTCTAGCAGGACAGCACCACAATTCAAAGTGGGAAAAGGAAACAGCTTTCAACCCACCTGAAAAGAGCTCCCACTGCTCACAGATGTTAGGGATGCTCTACTGGCAATAGCAGACTTTGGCTGATAGCCCCCAAATTTTGTACAGCAGCTGCCAGGGTGTGCAGCAATACTGCGAAAACTATCATTCCTGTCCTGGCACAGAAAACGGGGAAGGACAAGCCCCAAGCTGGGGGCGCATTCTTTTCTAGCCCAGCAATACACCACTCTCTTAGCTTGTGGTAATTAAGAGCCAGCAGACTGTAGACAAAGCAGTTAAGAGAGCTTTTTTTCCTAGGAATGCAGCCCAAGTAATTGGCTTGCTGCTTACTAATGACACAGCTTCTCCAAAAATAAACTGTCATAGGGAATTCTCTTAACTGACTTGGTGAAGGCAGGCTCTATACCTGTTTGATACCCCTTGAGTTCAGCAGGTATTTCTGAAACAATTTTAGGGAAGAAGAGATGCAAATGATCTACAGAAATCCTTTTGCACAGTTAAGTTTAAATGGGAAGCAAAACACAAAAGAACACCTTGCTATCTGATGTCATGCTACCTGTGTAAAACTCCTATTTCTCCCTCAATAGGCTCCTTGTCAAGACTCCAATCCATGTGGGATGTGTAAAATAAATCCATGCATCAACATGGTATGCTTGGGGATGGGGTGGGCAGGAAAGGAGGGCTCATGTTAATTCAAACTCAAATCTTCCAGATTTGCTTCTACTTTTCTGGCTGAATGGGTTTCTACACACACACATACACACACTCACATACAGAGAGAGATGCTGGCACCTTTGTGGTCCCAATGTGGGCACCAACCAGCACTTTGCCTGGATGTTAACACAAACTGACAACGGAGGCAGCCCTGAAACGACATGTTCCAATCACCACAGTGATATGCCATTGGAACCACATCAATTATTGCAGGTTTCTCTCTTTGGAGAACTTAGGAGCGGGGCTTAAGAATGCAGAAAGCTGCGTCTCTCATCTCCTTAATAAACTTCTGTCTCTTGCTGCCATGCTTGGGGACAGGTGGAAGGAAATCAGCTGCAGCACTATAAACTGCAAAGTTTTATAGGTTTTCCTTTCCCAGATGGCAGAAGGCTGTCAATTTTCCTACCCGCCTATCTTCTAAGCCACATGGAATCACCCCTTTTTATCCTAATGAATTGGGAAGCCCCTTCTACCCAGATTAATTTCACAGGCATCCGAGTTCCAGATTTTGAGTTTCTAAGAAGCATTTCAATTGGTTGTCAGTGCCCCACGAGCAGAAACCCACACTACCAAGCAAAACACTATAGCCTCTAAGCTATTAGCTAACATGTCAACTAGATAATGCATCTTCAGGGAAACCAGATTACAAAGGACAGCAAAACATTGATTTAAAAAAAAAAAAAAAAAAAAAAA
>JAQZBX010012309.1:0-41401 GCA_029593785.1 Cabassous unicinctus
AAAAAAAAAAAAAAAAAAAAAATACTATGGTGCCACATCCTATTTTCAAACTTCATCATGTATCCTAACTTAACTCTAAAGGGCAAATTTCCATGCAATAATCATTTTTGAAAAATACTGCTCAATATCTTTGCCTTTATGGAAGGAATTATTAAACAGCCTATCTAAATTCCTCAAAAAGCCCAATACTTACTTGTTGGATGTTCCATGAAGGTTTGTTAGTATAGTGAAGTTGTTTCTCACACTTCGCAAGCTGGCAAGGACCTATAAGGAAATGTTTTAAATAGTTAGGAATGAAAGCAGACAAATGGTCAGGTTTAGAGGCCATGCTTTAAAAACCACAACAGTGACAGTGAGGGCACAACAGGGCCAGCACAATACATACCTGGGCAAAAGGCGTTACAATCAAGTCATCGCCATGTCTAGTGAAAAGAGAGAGAAGAGACATTTAAAATACATTTGAATTGTACCTGTGACATATAAGCTATAATATTAAACTTTATCAATACTAGCACAAAGATGTTATAAAAGTTCTTCCACCTAGATGTAAGACAAGATTGGCAATTGTGCATAAATGTGGATCTCAGGGACTTGAAAGAAAAAATAGTAAAAAACAATAGTACCAGGTTCATGGCTCCTGGATGTACAGTGACTACACTTAAAAGCACTAGCAAGTAAGTATATGTCCTTAGGGTATAGTCCCATTAAATAGCAGACCCAGAGTACTGTAATCCAAAGCAACGTGTGTATTTTGGTTGCCAGAGCCAGGAAATTCAAAGGGAGGGCTGCTCACAGGCACACACAGAGTTGGAAAAAATGGCATAATAGTCTGGATAAAGGTTAACTTTGGATTTCCTGGCTTTTGTTGATTTGAACCACAGCCTTAATGTCATTTAAATACAGCTTTCTGTCTGGGAATCCCATTACTTTTGTTTTTAATATGACTTTTTTCTTAAAGTATCTAAGGAAAAGCTTTTAAAGGGAGTGTACAGACTGAGGCTACCATTACCATACCACCATCACTCATCATGCTTCAAAGATTGATTAAGCTGTACCTAGTGGTATGTAAACCTGTACTTAGGAAGAGTCAAAGTGTATTTTTAAAAGTGTATTCTCTCTCTGGCAAAAGTTTTGATATGTCCACTAAAGCCCACATTCGGCAAGCTCTGCATTAAAGTTATTAGAAGGTATGCTGGCCTGAGCTGCAGTCACAAAATCAGGCCAATTGCTATCACTGCGGGGACCATAACAGCAGCATGGAAGTTGGTGACAATGAGCTTCCACCATTTGCCCCCTTATCTTCTCTGTCCTCATAATCACCATAAAAAATATGGCAACTTATTTGTTAACAATGTGAATGGAACCAGTAATTATTAGGCTCTGAGGATCCAGAAGTGAACAACACAGGCATGTTATTCTTGGGATTGTCTAGGATAGGCTTTTAACTTTTTATTTTGAAATAATTTCAAACATATAGTTGCAAAAACAATACAAAACCCATACAGAGAACTCCCAACATACCTCACTCAGATAACCCTAACCCTAACATTTTGCTACATTTGCCACATCATCCTCTATATCTATCTATCTATCTATCTATCTATCTATCTATCTATCTATCTATCTATCTATCTATCTATCTATATCTGTTTTTTAAACATTTGAGAGTAGGTTGTATACATCATGCTCCTTGAACACTTAATAGTTCTGTGTACATTTTCTAAGAACAAGGATATTCACTTATGTAGCCACCTCAAGTACAGCTATCAAGTTCAAGAAATTTAACATTGATATCAAACATCTAGTCTATAGACCAATTTTTTCATATGTCCCAAAACTTCCCTTTTTGGCCTTTATCCTCCATTATTAGATCCAGTCCAGGCTCATTTCATTGTATTTCTTTTTTATTTTCTTTTTTATTTTTTTTTCACAAGCAAGGTGATTTATTTATAGCTACCCTGGTAAGGGAGAGAGGGTAGAACTCAACTGGGAGGAAGGAAGCAGGAGATTGAGTTTGTTTGTTTTTTTAATTTTTAAAAAAATTTTATTGTGGGTAAAAATCAAATTTTTCACAATACAAACCAATATTTGTAAAATTATATATAAATATATATGCATATATGTGCATTAGCTTACATAAATGTTATATATATATATATATTAAAAGATGCTTAGATTACATAAATGTTACATAAAAATTACAGGGATTCCCATGTTCCCCTCCTCCCACACCTCCCATAACATCCCACATAAACATCTTTTATATTCATTCATTGTATTTCATTGTCATTGTCTGCTTAGTCTCTCTTTTTATTAAATTATAGAAACATATATATAAAATAGACTTTCCCATCTCAACCACTCCCAAGCATGCCATTCAGTGGGATTAATCACGTTCATAATGTTGTGCTACCACTATCCATTATTGGAAAATTTCCATTACCCCAAACAGAAATCTTGTACCCATTTGCCATTAATTCTCCTTTTCTCCCACACTGCCAACTGCTACTCCACTCCTGGTAACCTGTACTCTATTTTCTGCTTCTATGAATTACTTTGGGGTCTTTAATTTACATATGGTACTTTCCTTTCCACCTTTGTCTTTAGCTAGAATCAAATCTATAGAATTTTTGCTGTATGACAATTTTCTACAGTAAAAAAAGAAGACTAAGAACAGCAAACATTCCTTGAGTGATTACTGTATGTCAGGCCCCGCTAAGTGCTTTACCTGCATTACCTCATCTAATTCTTCTAACAAGACTGTGAGGCAGGTACTCTTAATATTATCATTTTAAAAATGAAAACAAGGTGTAGATTGGTTAAGCAATTGGCCTGCGTCATATATCTTGTAAGTGGAAGAGCTGAGACTGTTTGATTCCAAAAGCTTTTGCTTTTAACTACAATATTTCCTATTTTATGATGACCCTGAATAGTCGACAAACTTGAATTATACAGAGTCCATGCTTCCAAATAAGTTTCATCATGGTAGGAGAGACCAAGAAATATTCAAAAACCTATAATTGACTTTATAAATATAGTATGAGAAATGCAAATGATGGAGATAGTTAACGTGGTCCAAAAGAAAGGTGATAATTACAGGTGAGAGGAAGTAAGAAGGGCTTGATTGAACAGATAGTGTGTGAAATGAACTCTGAAGAGTAGGTTTTGAAAAGGCATGGATGGTAGGTGCTACCAATGAGAGAAATGGTGAGAACAAAGGTATTGAAATTGGAACGTACTGAACATGCTCACTGAGATGCTTGGTGGTTTGTTTTGTAGACAATAAAGCTGGGAAAATCCTCCACAGCCATATTATGAACTTCCTGGACAAAAGTTAGGGAGTTGGTGCTGAATTCAGTAGGAAGAAGTGAACCTGTGAAGGTTTGTTAGTGAGAGGGGAAGTGAGAAAAGCAAAGAGGTGTTTTAGAAAGAAAAATGCTTTGGAAGCTGAAGGATGTATTGGAGTGGAGACAGACATGGGAAGAATAGTTAGGAGGATGTTACAGTCATTCAAATGAGAAGGAATAGGTAAGGCAGAGAAGAAACAGGAAAAGATTCAAAGATACCCTACAAGTTCTTGCCAGGACTTAGCATTTAATTGGATTAGGCGTCATAAAGAATATTATTTTAAGTTTTCAAAATGACTATCTAGGAAAATAGTGAAGTCATTAGGAGAAATAAGAAAGTGAGGAGGAGTTGGGGGAAGATATGTGTCAATTTTCCACCTGTTGCCTTTTACGGTACTGACTTACACCCAGCAGGAGATATCAAGCAGGAAGATTGAAATATGGGGATTAGAGCTATAGATTTAGGAATCACCTTCAATAGCAGGGATAGCGAAAACAACGGCAGTGGATGGCTAACTGAGGTGGAAGCACATAGAGAGGGAGCCAAAGGAAGAGCCTCAGGGAACATCCCAATCAACAGAAGACAAAAGGAGAGACAGAAAATTGTGATAAACACAGGGTGGCAAATTGTACCCAAAACTGCCCCTTTGAGAGGAACTTTGAGATGTGTGAAATACCTTGCTATTTTGTTTTGATTTTTAATGTGAAATATAATTATTCATGACATTGGGGTGAGTTGGGGACAAGGTAATGGAGTTGGAATTAAGAAGATCTATAGCTCCGGGATTTCTAGGGTCTAAATATCCCATGAAAGCTAAATTATATAACCAAATCTCATGCATAGATAGTACCCAGAGATAATGTATTGTCGAATGAATTGGAGAACTATTAAAACTGCAAAAACTAATGTTTAAAGGGTGGTAAACAATAACAGGATACCATGTCTACAGGACTTTATCATTGTGGAACTTTTGAAGTTTAGGAGAGCAGAACATTCAGCAACAAGAAATGAATTTACACATCCCCAGCATGTGATCCCTTAAAGGAGTTGAATGGAAACAGTAATTATTAGGCTCTGAGGATAAGTTCTACTTACAGCATATAAGTACATATACGTAAAATACTTTAAGTTACACAATGGCTGCTGGAGAAATTCTCAGATAACTGATAGAAAGCAAGTACCAAGAAAGAAAACAAACAAAACACACTTGAGCACAGCCAGATTATTTATGGAATTAGTCTGGATTTTAAAAATCATAATCTGGCATACTATTAATTAAGAATAAAATGGCATGGAAATAACCAAACACTTAGTTGGTTATGAAAATGGATGTATTTCTTAATTTCCCAATCTATTAGAGAGGTCAATGCCTCTCAGGAACAAAGACAAATAAATATTCAGAACCTTCACATGAGCAACATCTAGTGACAAAACAAGCACATTACAACTTCTTAGAATAATTTGAGATGAAAGCTTTGAGGGTCTTAGAATTGAGTGTAGGTCTACTCTAAACAATGAAATGACTTTCCGGAAGGCAACTTTGCTACTTCTCAAAAATAAACTCTGGATTTTATTAACTCAAACTTTTGCTGTTTTCCCCCTGAATTCTACTTGTACTTTTCTTGTAACACTGATTTTAGTTTGTCTTATAGAGATTTGTATACTATAGGAAAGAGTACAGATTTTGGAGCCAGACAACATTGGTTTGTTTCTCAGCTGCACCTTCAGTATTTATGAGACATTAGGCAACCTTGCTATGCCTCAATTTCTTCACCTGTAAAATGGGGCGTTGTGAGGATTAAATGAGTTATGATATATGTATATCTCTTACAACACTGCTTGGCACATAAAAGCACTTTAGTTATTTAGCTATGGCTATTAGTAGTTGTAGGTATCATTATTATTATAAAGGTTTGCAGATCCATTTTCCCAGTTGGTATGTAAGCTTCTGTAGGACATTCATGTCTGCCCCCAATGCAATCAGGAGATCTAATATCTGCCTTGTACTTTACAAAGTAGTCTCATGTATATTATTTCATAAGATAAGAGAATGTTCCTGGTTCAGGGAATGGTGCCACCTCCTATCTTGCTGGTCAAGTTTTACACCTCAAAGTTATCTTTCTTCTCCCTCATTCCACAATCACCAAAAGCTGTTGATCCTGCTTTGCAAATACTTATTACTTGCTCACTAGCTCTGCTCTAATGTAGGTCTCTGTCGTCTATTACATGTATTACCAAAGCAGCTTTCCAACTGGCTCTCAAGCATTAGACTTACTTGTCCACCCTCCAAACCATTCTTCATATTGCAATCAGAGCTGTCTTTCAAAACCCTAAGTCTGATCATGTATTTTCATGCTCAGAAGTCTTTGGTAACTTCCCACTGCTTGCCTGCAGCATGAAGACCAACTCCTTAGCCTTGGCCCTCTGTGATGAGACCCCTGCTTACTTCTCCAGCCTCCTCTTTCATCACTGCCCCCACTCCCTGCCCCTTCTCATATTCTCTGCCTCAGTCAGACTGAGTTGTTTTTCCCCACAATGCTCCCCTATAACTAGAGAGTTAACATACGTTGTTTCCTCCTGCATATCCCTCTGCCTGCCTAACCCCTCTAGCTCTTAGAACTAAGCTTTGCTGTGACCTCTGCAAAAGGGGCCTGGCCAGGGCTCTCTTAAAGTTCTTGGCCTACTTCTCTACAGTTGCCCTTATCCGAAGGTATTGAAACTACCTATTTTGACTAATCTTTTAACTCCTTTGAAGACACAGAAAATGTCTTATTTATTAATAATGTGCCTAACTTTAAATCAACACTTGTTAAAGGAAGGAATGAATCTGATCCTCATCTCATAACAGCTGGAAAGATAGCACAGTAGAAATTAATATCATTATTTTTATTTTTCATTCTTTTTTAAAGGTTGTTTATGTACTGGATATCCATGTTGCTTAACTTGGATTATATATCTTGACTCCCTGGGTTCAAGCCTTGGTTCCCCATTTATTGGGCAAGTTACTTAACTTCCCTGTGTTCCAATTTCCCAAACTTTAAAACAAGAAATTTTAGTATTTACCACATTGGGTTATGAGGATTAAATGAGTTAATATATGTAAAGTACTTTGAGTAGAACTTATCACATAGGAAGCGTTCATGAAACGTGAGATTTTATTTACTGACATTTTAGAGACCATAAAAGATATTATATCTCTTTAAGCCATAGGGCTAGTAATTGTATTGACTCTAAAGTCTACATTGTCCTTTTTTGGTAGTCCATCAATAAACAGGTCTTAAATTTCAGTGGGTTGTTATTTCAGGTTGTCCTCTTTGTTTCTTAGGTCTCATTTCCCTTGACGGCTCTCTCTAGAAAACAGTTAGTTCTCACACACATGGCTGGCTTTAGAAAGCTCCTTGTCTAGGGAAAGCTTTGCAAATGGGATAACCAAGAAGGACACATGAATCCTCCTTCCCTGTCACCCTGCAGGTAGAGAGTCAAAACTCAGTCCTATCCAATGTGGTTCCAGTCATAGTTTTGTGCAATAAGACCAGCCTCCCCAGTGTCCTGAACTTCATGTTCCCATTAGGAAATCTGTACTTCATTTACGAAGGCATTATTTTAGAGACGACTACAGTACGGGAACTGAACTGAAACCAGCAGAGTATTGCCACATCTAGGAAAGCAACTGAAATTTCCTTTTAGGACACTCTGGTGATCTAGTTTCACATTACTAGAAAGCCCTATTTTGATCTTTGTTACTAAAAGTTAAAGCCATTTTTAATTTCCCATTCACATTTTTACTCAATATCTTTTCACTCACTCTTACTGCCTATATTTCCATTTTACTCTTTGAAAGAGATCAGATGATAAATTTAAAAGGCCAGTTTTCCCTCTACTCCTAGGATAATACAGTGAAATTGTGCAAAATTTCCCACCTCATATAAATTTACCCCTGCTTTGTGCTGAGTATGAGGGGTCCCCGAGAGGGAACATCTGCAGGCCCCTTCCAGTGGCCTTCACAGAAGGCAGGAGAAGCAGAGGGAGGCTTGGGGACTGCTGTTCCTCTACATATTTCAATTCACCCTGAAGAGTAATAATTGGGTGAAACAGCTTTAGGAGTATTGCTTCCGTTTATTTCAAGATACCTGAGTGGAACTGGAGTTTCCAACATGAACCTGATAAAACGAAGTACTGGAAGAACCTGGCTATTCTGCAAGCTCCACTTCTCGTTGTACTGTGAAATATAAATTCCCAAACTAACAAATATATAAAGGTTTTGTTGTAATATTTCAAAACAAAATTTTGTCTTACTTTTATTTGTTCAAAGATTTTAATTTAATTTTAGGATTTTCTATAAGGAGCTATTAGGTTGCCAACTGTGTTTCCTAGGGAAAGGCTGTTCTTTGCTTTGAAAATGTGCCCTTCCTATTTTTTTTTTGTTAAAGGACTTTCTTTGAAAAAATGAGAATGAACTAGGTAGTTTACATGTATACATCCTTACTTACCTAAATTTAAAGTTGGCCACTCTATATGGGGTACAAAGTTAAGGGGGAATTTTCACTGGTGTGTAAAACTGAACAGTGATTGAATCATAGTATCATGGGCCTTGGTTGTGAGTTGTTCTGAACTAAATTCTAGTTCTGTGATATCAGGCCATAAATGTCTCTAAATCCTTGTTTCAACTGCTACAGATAGACTGAGTTGCACTGTATTCTTTAAGGTGTTTTCAAGTTCAAAATTTCTATAATTTTTTGATTCCAGGTGAGGATCACCAGAGTTTAATCTGAAATTTAATTGGAGGCTTCTGGGAAGTCTGATGATCCCAAGACTCATCATACTTCTTGGCATGAGTTTGGGGAACCGTTTGCTGCCTTCCAAAGCCAGTATTTTGCTTGGGAAATGCTATGTGAATGAAGCTCTAATTACCTCTGAGCTCACCACGTTTCAGCCCCTCATCTAAGCCTTAGTCAGAAACTGCCTTAGTTCTACATGATCTACAGCAAAGTGGCTCTCTCTTCTCGTCTTGGGAACCTTGACTCTGCATTCATCTGTTTTCTACCTAGTAGTATAGATGCTGCTTTGAAGCTTGAAGAACATAAGCAAAAAGAGTCCAAAAGTTTGGAATATGGCCATCTTTGGCTCTATCACCTTCTAGTTGTAGATAGGGGCAGGTTTCTCAATCTCTCAGAGCCCTAGTCTCATTATCTCTAGAGTGGGGATAATAATGACGCATATTTCCTAGTGTTCGTATAAATATTTTAAAAAATGACATAAGTTTAAATGCACCTGGGCCCATGGTAAGTGCTTATTAAATGTTAGTTTCTTTCCACTCAGTAGCGTTACCTATGTGTGTCCCTTTTATCTTTCTTACTTAACTGTTATCTTCCTGAGAATGAGATCTATGTTTGACTCATCTGTGATTTTCCCACTGTTCTATCTTTTTTTTCCCCAGAGCCTGGCACAGTGCATAGTACACAAGAGAGATTCAGTTAATTATTTGCCAAATCGGTGAATAAATGAATTTTGACCCCCACAATAAATGAAATATTTTAGGGCAGGGGTGCTACTATTGAAATTTGCTGGCACAAATGTCCTGGGGGATGTTTTCCTGTTGGTAGCTCTGACAAGAGTGAACCATTTTAGCCTCCTTTCCAATAACAGAAGAGGTCCCAGTGGAATTTTCCAGGCTGGAGACTTTAGGGAGTTACTGATATTTTTAAAACATATGATGTTAAAAACAATTG
Organism: Cabassous unicinctus; assembly: GCA_029593785.1. Lineage (NCBI taxonomy): Eukaryota > Metazoa > Chordata > Mammalia > Cingulata > Chlamyphoridae > Cabassous > Cabassous unicinctus. The sequence continues at coordinate 9,078 of JAQZBX010012309.1, forward strand.
TATGTGTGCCCAGAAACCTTTTAAGGCACAAATTCCAGCATCCAATTTTATTTCTTTTCAGAAATTTAATAAACAAGTAACACAACCCAGTCATTGTTCTTTAAATATAAATTAGAGAGCTACAATTAATAGCAGTAAAACAGAAACATCAGCTGTGTTTAATGGGGCGGTGGAGTGTGTTGTGTCACTGTGTTAAGGAGTCATTGTGTTAGGGTGCTAGAGAAGGGAAACAGGCATGTGGCTGAATGACAGCTTATTAAATGTCATTAAGCAAAGGCCACTGAGAGAGGTTGCAGGTAACTAACCAACCATTTTCTCCTCTATTGAAGCCACACGCAAACTTGAAGTGTTACCAAAAATTCAAAGCAAAAAGTGTTAAGGATCTCATCCCATAAACAATTCAGCAGCCCAGGAAATACAATGGGAAAAAATATCAATGACAAATGTAAACTGAAGACTGTGATGGAAGTATTTCAACACCCTTGGGAGCTGGCTATGTACCCCCATGCTATAGAGCATGAATGCTCTCAGGGTGATCACTGTTGCAACCTCTGCTCAAACCCATTTTTCTCCTCTCTGCTCCTCCATGAGTAAAAAGGGGACCCATTGTTTTCGCTGCTGTGGCTGCTACTGCTGTGATGGAATTAAAGATGAAGTATGTGTGAGACTGGAAGCCAGACAGCTTGTACTTACTGTTCGCTTGGAAGTGAAGAGTTTCTCGACATTGCCTTTGGTGACAAGTCATAGTCACTGTCTGATCTGTAGAGAAAGGACTCTCTGCGCTGGCTGTGCCCGGGAAAGGTGGCGTGAAGCACCAGCCCAGAGGAAGAGCTGGCCTGGGGGTCCAGCGGGCTCCGACCTGGGGAAGGGCCATTTTCCACATCAAAGCTTAAAGAGAAAGCAAAAACACTGGTCACATGAAATCATGGAAGAGGGCTTCGAATATATATTGAGGATCTAGCGTGCAGTGAACACTGCGTGTCAGGCACTTAACGTAAAACTTTACATAAAATTTTAATCCCTAAAACAGCTCTAAGTTGCAGTCGTTTTGCATAGGAAGAAACTGAGTCCCATAAAAGTTTATCCAAGATTCCACTGTTAGCAAACAGTGGAGCCAAGATTTGAGCCAAGCCTTTCAGCAGCATGAGCAACTTTGACAAGTTCAGAGTAAGAGCCGAATGCAAAATAATTTGGTGATAATAAACAACTCCAGAGGGAGGCATCTAACGCACTTCAGGTGTAAGACACTGAACTATCACTTGAATGAGTCTCCCTTGCTGGAAGACTTCTTCACACCATAAATAAATATCACAGTCTCAATAAAGATATAATCTGCATATTTCTGACGGTTTTAGGAACAAAGTGCTAACCTGAAAACATCCACTGGTTGATTAGATGGGAGGCCCAGCTTAAGATTTAATATTCATATATGCAAGTTTAACCACAGAAAGTGATTTAATTAATCCGATAATGCCAAATTATTCACAAGAGCTACAGAGTTCTGCCTCTAGAGGAGGATGCACTCACTGGCTCTGGTATAGAGATTTCTAGTCAGGCTCCTTCAGTCTGGTAAGGTGCCCTGAGGCCCAGCATTATATAAACAGCTTTGGTCAATGAACACACAGTCAGAAGCAGTAGTGATTTTGTCTCTTGTATTCTCTCTCCTAATCTGGATATTTTTTTAGGCAGTATGTCTTTCCTCACACTCTCCTTTATCATCCCATGTACACACACACACAACCTTTCTTGCCATCAAAATGGCAATCACCCTCTACCCTAGCATTTCTATAGACCACTCACTGCTTCCCAGCTAAAGCTTTGCAGAGAGGTGTTGAGGGAAGGATATGACAATGGGAGCGCTCTCTTTTCCCACTTAGACCATAGCAGTGGGCTTCCTTTATTTTCATTCGGTAGCCATATTGATTTCTACATTCTGGGTTTTTTCTTTTACTAGTTCTTACAACCTTCTCTCTTGGGGTTCATTTGCTTTAATTCCTTCATTCGACAATGTGTTTTCCAATATATTATTTCATTTACTCCTTATAACCATCCTAAGGTGTATATATTATATCCCATTCTACATATGAGGAAAATGAGGTTTAGAGAGATTTAAATACCTTGCTCAAAGCCACAGGCTAGTAAATTGCACAGTGAGAAGTGGAACCCAAATCTTCCAGTTTTTTCTACAACCTCAGACTTCCCTAATCCCAGAGTTCCAGAATGGCCCACTGGTTAACTGAATGCATTTTCCCCTCACTCTCGGATTCAAACAAAAGTTGTGACTGATACATAGAGTCTCCCTTTGCTGTTATCTTGAGAAACCTTTGTTGTTATCTTTAAGGAAGACAGGGGAGGTAGCAAATTACCCTGAAGCTGAAGGTTTCACTGAAACAGGGAAAGGAGCTATGACAGAATGCAGCACTATAGTGCTTCCCCAGAGATTACTCTGAGAAGCTGCTTTTAGCCAAGCCATAAACTCCAGGTATCTGATAAGAAGCAGCAACTGAGAATCTCTGGTTGAAAGGACAAGGAAGAGCAGTAACAATCCAATATGTATTGGGGCTTTTGAGGCACTGCAGATGGATTTTCACAGCAGGCTAATGGTCTGGGATGGGGAAGCCTTTCAAAGACTGCGGGCAGGCAGGCAGGCAATCACTCACAGATACCAGCTTGTTCGCCAGTCTGCCTGGAGGTAGAGCTATGTCGTAAGCCACATACATTGTAGCAAGTGAAAATATAAGGAAAGCTGACTTGCAAGCTTTCTTTGGGTGAGATCTGTGTTCATTATTGCTAACAAAATAAAGAACTACTTTGTGGATGAGGGCTCCTTTGTGCTGCCACCTGAATCCTGTAGAACCAGTAGATTCTGATGCTGCATCTGAACTCTTCTTAAGGACAAATAAGGTAGATTCTTAAAAAGTGAAGATGAGACTACACAAAGCTTAACAGTGGGCAAGAGGCTTGAAATTTCTAGGGTATTCATATTGCTATTCATCTGGTAATGTATCTGCACAGACTTTCGTAACAGTGGGTAACCAGCCGCTGCCCCAGGCCCTCCAGTATCTGCTGGACTTCCCGGTAATCCAGTAATTAAAGGGTTGGTGCCTGACACAGCAGAGGGTCTCTAGCTCTAGCATTAAGGTCTGTGTCCATTAATTGGTCAGCATCCATGTGGTACCAGTCATTAAATATTATGAATATCGCTGCTGTGTGTAGCTGTGCTCAAATCTTAGAAGAGGTGCCATGTGGATATGTCTACCAAACTCTCAAAATTTTTTCCATTGAGGGTTTCCACCAGGGTTCGGCTCATTCTACCCTCTTTTCTGCTAGAGGCACTCCTCGTGAGCAGAGAGGGTAAGCCACAAGGCAATTCACTGAAAGAGGATATCACAAGGAACTCTATCCAAGTGTTAGTATCCAGGAAGGATGGTCCCATCAGGTAAGCAGGGACTAGACCCAGGCATCAAAACTCTTCCCTGTTGTGTCCCTTTGATTTTGTTGTCCTTCTTCCTTAGCCTGCCTAAACTCAGAGGAGAGCTTGCTGGAATTCAGAAAAAGACAGAGAAGGATTCTCTGGTGCAAAGAAGCAGGCTTAGTGAGACAAATGGCCTTTCATATTCCCCGGGGCACTGTTTCAAAGCAACCAACACAGATGTACAACTTAGGAACAAACATGAATCACCAACCAGACACCAGCCCGTCACAGCAAAATTAGCGGGCAGACATCACAATATGTCCCACAGATCCCGGGTGGGAGGAGGGGTGTGGGCAAGGGGAAGACTGAGGACAGACTTAACAAGCAAGATGAATATGTCACACAAACAAATACAATTATGAAGAAATCTGAATCTCTATCAGGAACAAACACATAAATAGGGTCATTATTCATTTAAGGTAATTTCTGCCTCTGTCTTAATCAAGACACACATTTCACCTTTAAGTTGCTTTATATTTTAAAAAATCATCATAAAAGTAATATAAGAATGTTACAGAAAACAGACACTAGAGAAAATAAATCATCCATGATCCTTGATCCCAGAGTTATTATAAATTTAGCATTTTTCCTTCTGAATATTTATTTCCTGCAGGTTTGGATCTTTGATTTTTTTTCACAAGTGCTTTTTCATGAACTACAGTTTCTAGAATTATCTTTTTTTTCCATGGGCTAACTATCAGTTCATTCAGTACCTCTACCACAACTTTCTTAAGCATGTTCCCTACTTTTGGTCATCATATTATAATATCTTAAAATCATATTTCAATTATGTTTTAAATGTTTTCAGTAACATTTAAATGATGTTGCAGTTGATATCTTTGCGCTTATAGCTACTTCAGTATTCTGAGGCCATCATTCACAAGTTTCTGAATATTTGACTATGTCCATATCCATCCAGCATATGGACTGAAACATTAACAGAGGTCTTTTTTTCCAGGATCAGAGACACCCCCTGCCCCCCACAGCTGTTCTCTGGTCCTTGGTATTCTGTATGCTGCCCTCACACATAGATCTGCCTGCTTCTCTCATCCTTTGCTGATACCCCAGACTGTATCAACTGTTTGTTGTATAAAACCCAATATTTCAACAGCTTTCTCCTGCTTTGTATCCAGAGGCCATAATTTCAAGGGTGGCAGTGGTGGCAGGGCTATGCATGTTTCGATGGAGAAGTGGTGCTCCCCAAAACTGGAATACCCTCCCATCACTGTCTCCAATAAGCCACTATCTTCGACACTCAGCTCATGACATCTCCTCCATAAGTTCTATGACACTGCGCCCCATGTTCTATTTCAATTCATGCTCTTCCTCTGTGCTCTTCTAGATTTCTTTACCACAGTATTTTATCACAGTTCTTATACTTCTGTATATAATTCTCAGTTTATCTAGCTGATTCTTAATAGATTATCTCCAAGAGGGAAAGGACACAATATTAGTTTGTTTGTATCCTCAGCATTTAATCCAGAGCCATATAAATAGGTCTTCAAAAATGTCTATTGAACCAATTCAAGAATATCGCAATTTGCTGTGAAATGTTTCTCTTCTCCCTCCCCTTTTCCTGCCCCCTATATCCTCATTTCAATTCCCACTGGCGTGAGTTCCTGCTCTTTCCTTCAACTGAGTCTACAGAGATGTGGCATTTATTGATTTGATTCAGTTGGGGGGGGGTGTTCTTTTAAAAAAATTAAAATAAACACTGCTGTATTCTCCCTGAGCAAAACAAATCTGCATAGAAAAATCATCGACTTAGATGTTTGAGATAGTAACATCTCTATCCAAACCCCAAAGATGAGAAAAACCCTATTCCAGGCTCTGTTTGCCATCTTCTCATCTCTTTGTTTTGAATAAAAACAAACATTCTCTGCCTCATACTTTCTCTCCTGGTGATTTCTGTTCCCCAGGAATCCATGCAAAGCCAGACCTGAGCCAGTGAAGGGAAGAAGCCAGCAGATGGCAGAAGACTGCTACAGCTTCCTCAGTCTGCGACTCTCCAAACTCCAATCAGAGCAGGGGAGTGCTGCTTGGCAATCTTGGAGGTAGAAATATGACTGAAGTCTTATTCATAAGACTGGGAGGAAAAAGCAGCGATAAAGAACAGAACCACAAGGTGTACATGAAACCTTTTATTAAACCAAGAGACGCTCTACTGCCAAGTATTCAAGCCAAGCCAGGTGGTCACAGAATTGTCTGCAATTGTCCCCAGGGTTGTTGTTTCCTGATCCCCAGTTACCTTCGCAAACTCAAATTTCTCTAACAAAGACTTATAAAGCAACATCCAGGGAGTAATTCATTTCTGAACCACAGGGGACTTTTCTTTTTCAATTCAGTCATTTTCTAGGTGACCCTTTTTGGCTTATTATAACAAATAGCCCCACAGAAAAGATAGCATGTCCTACAAAAGAGGCTTCTCTTAAAAATTAGTCATTGAGTATCTCCCACATCACTGGATTTTCACAACTCTGGCAGGCTAATTCTCTTAGTCCCATTTTGAAGAGGAGAAAACGGAGACTCCAAACTGTGAAACTTCATTTGAAAAATTCTGAAGTGTGAGCTCTTTTTATCATACCCGGGTACCTCTCCTCCGTGTCCTCATAGACCCCCTTTTGATCCCAGAATTAGCCACTCTATACTGTATTCCTCGATTTACTTATCTTTTTCACTCCACTAGACTGTGACCTCCTTGAAGTAGCAATTGAATCTCATACCAGTAGGCGCTCAAATATTTGTTGAATGAAGGCAAACATCTCACATTTTATAAATCCCATCTGACAAAAAAGCAGTTCTTTTGGACTAAAACCTTTGAGAGGTGAAGATTTCATAATGTCTTAAATGGAGTCAATTCCTCTTTTCCCCATTCCTCCCAAACCTTCCTGCAGTATTCCAGGAATGATTACTTAGAGAACTAACACCTTCAAATGCTTGCTTATCATTTTGATAAAAATAAATAACCATATACTTATGGACTTATATTGGCTACCATCTCAATGGACTATCTGGTCCCTGTAGATGGGGAAGCTGGACAGGGTCATGCATTTTTACCCACAATGACAATGACCCACCTTCATTTAGTGAATGGCTGCAGGCCGGAAGCAGTCCTAATTTCTAATGAAGGATTTAAGTGTGCAAAATCAATCAGCACAAAAATGAAGAGCCCACATCCTAGCCAAAGGCAGGCAGACCTCCTTTGGCCGCAGCTGCAGCAGATAAAGCCAGAATATTGCATCTTACCCTAAGTATCCAGTTCCAAAGACCAGTGCTGATTTCCCTCCCAAGGACTAGGAAAGAGAACTCTGATGTTTAGCTCATCTGAATTCCAGAAGCAGCTTCCTGTGGCTTTCTGTTTTTCCCAGGGGCTTTGAAAATTATTTTCAGGGCAATAATCCAAAACTGGTTTCTCCTCAGAAAGTCTAAATCAAGGGTAGCATAGGAAGGCTGTAGAGCTGTGGGAGTCTAGAGATCGAGCTTCCAGTTCCTCTTCTGTGGGAACTAACTGAAATGAAACAGGGATTACTTGTTCCCTGCTCCCACACCTCAGACTTATCCCCACTGAAATGAAGTTGAGGAGTAGGAGATTGCTGAGGTGCCTCTGAGAGCTGATATTGTACAGAGATTTTGGAGATGGAAGAAAGATTGGCTCGTTTTAGTTTCCTAGGCTGCTCATAGCAAATACCATGAAATGGGTCAAGTTAAAAAATGGGAAATTATGTGCTTATGGTTTTGAGGCTGGGAAAATGTCCAAATCAAGGTATCAAGGACATGCTTTCTACTAGAAGACTGTGGCATCCTGGGGCTTGCTGCCAGTGATCCTTGATTCCTCTGTCACATGGCAAGTCACATGGTGGCATCTCCTGGGGTCTTCTTTCTCTTCCCGGTTCTGGGTTCTGTTTCAGCTTCTCGCTTCCTGTGGTTTTCTCTCTCTCTTTGTCTGAATTTCATTCTCCTTTAAGGGACTCCAGGAATAGGATTAAGACCCATCCAGATTGGGCTGGACCACACTTCAACTGAAGTAACTTCATTGAAAGGTCCTACTTACAATGAGTTCACACCCATAGGAATGGAATAACTTTAAGAATATGTTTTTCCTGGGGTACATACAGTTTCAAATCATCACAGTCCTCAAGTGTGGTTTGATGTTGTTAATAGTGCTGATAACACATTCATTCAACAAATATATTTACTAACCACCTACTATGAAACAAGGCACTTGGACCTGATAATACCTTAGTGTAAAAGATGGACAAGGTCCCAGGGGGGAGAGATGGACAATAAACAAATCAACAAATAAGATAATTTCAGATAGTGAGAAATGCTATGAAGAAAATAAAATGTAATACATCAGAGACAGGTAGGAAGAAGAGTGCTGCTTTAGTTTGAGTGGCAGGCCTGCTCTATGCAGCCATGTAGGCTGTCTACTGTAGACACTAGGGGATATCATCTATGTTTCTCAGATGACACCATTTTACTTGAGCTCTGATTGGATGTAGAGGTAAAGTTTGTCCCTGGGATCTTTCCAATCTCCATTTCTATACTTTTTTTTTTAATATATATTTTTTATTTTTTCTAAAAGATACTTAGATTACATAAGATGTTACATAAAAAAATATAAGGGATTCCCATATGCCCCACTCCCCACACCTCCCACTTTTCCCCACATTAACAACTTTTTTCATTAGTGTGGTACATTCCTTGCAAATGGTGAACACATTTTGGAGCATTGCCACCAAGGATGGATTATGGTTTACATTGTAGTCCATACTCTTTCCCACTCAATTCCATAGGTTATGGCAGGATATACAATGGCCTGTATCTGTTGTTGCAATGTCATTCAGGACAACTCCAAGTCCCAAAAGTGCCCTCATATTACACCTCTTTTTCCCTCTCCCGGCCCTCAGCACCTCCAATGGCCACTGTCTCCACATCAATGATATAATTTTTTCCATTGCTAGAATTACAATAAGTCTATAGTAGAATACCAGTAAGTCCACTCTAGTCCATAGTTCATTCCCAAATCCTGAGGATTCTGGGATGGTGATGCCCACTCCACCTCTAATTGAGAGGGGGCTTCGATCCCATATGGCTGATGGATAGGACTCTCTTGCTTGCCGTTGTAGACTCTATTGGTTCCTTAGTATGGTGGTTGTCCATCTTCACCTCCTTGTTAGGTGTCCTTGGTGAATCCAATGAACTGTAGAGTAGGTGTTGCAACTCTGCTGAGGCTCAAGGCCCAGCTGGCACATGGACAACCCAAAGATTCAAGTCTCTTGGGCGTACACCTACCAACTGCAGTACCAACTATAGGTTCAAATAGAAGGGATAGAAGAGGCATGTGTAAAGAAGTCACAACTGAGTCCAACTCTGTCGCACTCGGGAGCATAAACTCCAAAGTAGGGCCCACTGGGAAGGCACCAAACTCTGGAGCTATCTGCCATGACCACAGGACTTGGATGTCTCCAGACCCCTGAAGAGCCCCAGTATTTGAGGTAGTATCTACTTTGGCAGTCTATGTGACCCTGCTGAGACATGTATAAGCGTTACCTCTGGGATGACCTCCTGACTCACTTTGAAGTCTCTTAGCCATATAAACTCATTTGTCTTTACCCTTTCCCTTCTTTATTCAAGGTCTTTTTCCAGTTGTATTGCTAGTTGGTGCTTGGTAGTAATCCCTTGGTGCCAGGGAGGCTCATCCCCGGGAGTCATGTCACACATTGGGGGGAAGGTAATGCATTTATATGCTGAGTTTGGCTTACAGAGAGGCCACATTTGAGTAACATGGAAGCTCTCAGGAGGTAACTCTTAGGCACCCTACACCACTAGGCTAAGTTGCAATTTCAAGAGCAAAGGCTCATAAGCACAGTTGTCAATATCAAGGACCCATCAATGGACCATCCTTCTTCACTAGTCATTACCCCTGTATTTGGGGGATTGTTGCTGTTCCATTAGAGAATGTGGCAGAGCTCCCCAGAATGGGAATTCAATACTCTTTCAGTTATTGTGTGAATCTCTACCCACTTTGACAATGCCCCATGAATATTTGAACATATTTATATACCTTATATGTATGCCCAGGTGAACTTCCTCCCATGTATCCCCCATCACTGACACCCCACACCACTCCTCCCCTGCCACAGTTGTAACCCCTCCGTGGTCCAAAACTTCTTCAAAAATGAAGCCAAGAATATCGTTAAATATAATTAATAGGAAAATGAAATAATAACGATAGGTTTAAAAAGAATAAAATACATAATTTAGAAAAACTAAAACTAAATTAAAATTTAAAAATTGGGATATTAAAAAATAATGAAAAATATTTTTAAAATTGTTAGATGTTTTGCCTTTCATTACTGTAATATTTGTTGTCCTATATGTACAGTGACATTTTCTTTCATTACTTCCCCGGTGTCTTACTTCTTTTCGTTTTGTCTTCAAAGAAGTTTTAGGTCACAGTAAAATCACATACAGAATATAGGGGCTCCCATATACCCAACATTCTCTCCCTTTTCCCTCTTCCCGTATTAATAACCTTTTTATGTGTGGATGGTACATTTGTTACAACTGATGTACAAAAACTGAAACATAGCTACTAACCATGGTCAATGGTTTACATTATGGTTTACATTTTAGACCACATACTTTTATAAATTTTTGCTGAAATTTAACATGGCCTGCGTCCAACCTTGGAAGATCATGCAGAACACTTCCATTGTCCCTTCCATCTATTCTATTCCTCTCTCCCCTTCTCCTCAGGGCCCACGGTGACCACCAGGCTTCACTCTTTGAAGGGCATGATTCATAGTTACTTGCAACAACACTGAGGGTTTGATACACTGGTCTGTTCTCCCTTATTAGAAACCTCCCATGCTCTCAAGAGACACCCACCCCTCTGTTTGAGTTGAGAACATATCTGGCCTCCCCAGGATGAGAGTCCAACTCCTCCCTACTCCTTGTGTGGGTCTCCACCCACTGATACAACACACTATGACAAAATGATCACTCGCACATTCTCTAGAAGATTGCCCCAAGTGTGCCCTGTCCCGAATGCCTCCCCCATCCAACACCCTAAACCAGTAACCCTTCCTCGTCATATTGCCAAAAGAGCTCTCCCAACATTGTAGTTTCAACCACATAACCACCAATCCCCAGTCTATACTCTTTTTAAACCAAAGAATAGGAATAGGGTCAGATGATACTTGGATTTGAATTTGGTACCATTTTTTAAGCAAGTGATTTATTTTTTTCTCATCCCTGCCCTCTTTCTCAGCTGAATTAGTTGCTCCATAGATCAATATAGCTATATCTCTCCTGATATCTACCAATTTATATATTTCTACCATAGCACTTGTCCAGCATAATTGTGTCCCTCAAGGACACAGATGTCTTCTTCATATTTTTACTCCAGTTCTTATTGCCAGTCTTGTCAGGGTGCAGAAACTTAATAAATGTCTGATAAGTAAGAAAATGAAGGAATGAATGATTTGAGACCAAAGAACTTTCACAAGTTCCCTTCGATATATCATAGACAGCACAGGCATACTTCTCCAATGGCAAGGAGATTGGTCTGGGAAAACTTGTTCTTACTCATACAGAAAGGGCTTCAAGAGATTACTGCTTTCTTTGATAAATTTTCATATACCACCTGGAAATCAGTTTTAGAAATCTGCTTATATCTAAAATATTACAGGTAAGGGGTCATTTAGTTTCTGTTTGTATACTCCAGTGATGGGGGAGATGTTAACTACATGAGACAGTGAACTTCATTTTTGGATTGATTTAATTGTTTAAAACTGGGCAAGGAAACTTTAATTTCTTTTAATGTTTAGTTCAAATCTCTCCCAAACCCCATCTGTCTCCCTCATATTGGTAAATGGAATCACCATCTACTCAGTTGTACAAAGAAGAATTATTCTTAATTGTACGTCCTTCGTCACCCCACCTTCTTTCTCAGTTTACCCAGTCCTGTCCATTCTACATCAAAACTGTATCAGAAATCTATATACTTTTTTTCAATCTCTGCTGCAACAACTTGTTTTTTTTAATACTTAATTTTATTTTTTTAAAAACTTAGATTATATAAATGTTACACAAAAAATATAGGGGATTCCCATATGCCCTGCTCCCTAGCCCTCCCACATTTTCCCACACCAACAATATCCTTCATTAGTGTGGTACATTTGCCACAATTGATGAACACATCTTGGTGCATTGCCACTAAGCATGGATTATAGTTTATATTGTAGTTTACACTCTCTCCCACATATTTTTGCAAGTTATTACAAGATATACAATGGCCTGTATCTGTCATTGCAATGTCATTCAGGATAATTCCCAAGTCCCAAAAATGCCCCCAAATTACACCTATTTTTCCCTCTCTCTCCCCTCAGAACCTCCAGTGGCCACTGCCTCCACATCCATGATAAGATTCTTCCATTGCTAGGATCACAACAAGTCTACTGTAGAACAACTGTAAGTCTACTCTAGTCCATTGTCCATTCCCCAATCCTGAGGATTCTGGGATGGTGATGCCCATTCTGCCTCTAATTGAGAGAGGGCTTAGATCCCATGGGGCAGATGGATGAGACTTTCTTGCTTGCAGTGGCAGACTCTCTCTGTTCCTTGAGATGGTTGTTGTCAGTCATCATCTTCTTGTTAGTTGTCCTGGGTGAGTCCAATGAGCTGGAGAGTAGGTGTTGCAAGTCTGTTGAGATTCAGGGCCCAACTGGCACATGGACAGCCCAAAGACTTAAGTCTCTTGGACATACAACTATCAACTCTAGTACTAACTATAGGTTCAAATAGAGAGGCAGCAGTGCCCTGTGTATGCCACAACTTGGTTTTAAGGGAATTGAAACCTTTCACCTGAACTAGAATAATCTCCCTGTGGAGTTCCCTGCTTCCAGTTGCTCCCTGTCCTCCAAACTCTTCTCCACATAACAGCAAGAGTGATCTTTTAACACAAACTCAAGTCATATCATTGCACATAGAATAAAACTCAAACTCCTCACCAGGGATTATGAATCCCCATGTGATCTGGCCCTTGCTACCCCTTCCAACTTCATTTTATACCACGCTTCCTTTCAACTTAGTATGATTCAGCCTCAGGGGCTCCCTTTCAGTTCCAGAAACATGCCAAGTCCTTTCCCATCTCAGCAATTTTGCACATGTGTCTTGTTCACTGATATATCTCCTTTCTTAGAACAATGCCTGGCTCATAGAAGGTGCTCAGTAAATATTTGTTGAGTGAATGAATAAATGTTAGCTCTCTGCTTGTTCTCTTTTCCACTCTTCATATGGCTGCCTTCTTCTCATTCTTCAAGCCTTGGCTTAAGTCACCTACTTATTTAAGCAGGCCCATCTTTCCGTCATTGTACCTATCATAACTTTTTTATATACTTATTTATTTGTTTTTTTTTTTTTTTACTGTCTCCCTCTCTCTTAAGACTCTAAGTGCTATGAAGGACATCTGTTTTATTTACCCATGTATTACCTGGTGCCTGGCACATACAACTAGTTCTGAGAAAATGTCTGTTCAATGGATTAATGAATACATAAATGAGTGTGTGAGGATATTCAACATCAATAATTCCTCAGTGATGTATAGCAGATCCAACTTATTATTATTTGAAAAAAATATTTCTCCATTCCAAGAAGGGCTTGTTTCCTATCACTGGGCTGGCTCTCAGACTGATCCTAAGGAAACTCAATTTAAAAATATCAGTTCATGTAGAAATGTATCACAGGTCTGAAGTGTTTCTTGTGATTATTACTCTGGGCTTATTTCAGAGAATAAGACTGGTTTTCAGATCAAATTTCACAAGCTATTGACCTTTCTCAGAGAGCTTCAAGTAGGTGTTGAGAATGACAGAGAGGATGCATTCCCAGTCCTAGGTTTCTGAAATGCCGTTACTTAATATATCAAAAACTTTGCACTTTAAAAATAATTTATATTCTCCTGAGAATGAGTAACCCATTTATGTCCTTTTTGGTGGAGATAGGGGTGAAACGAGTGGCTATATGGTTTGCTATAAACTCAAATAATAATCATAACATTGGAAATCAATGTCTCAGTCTCCAGTGTATATAGCACTTAACAGTGGTTACATCAGTTAACATCTGGTCTCCAAATGTTATCAACCGTGAACACTGCACCTGCATGCAGCCTGGCTTTGGGATTTTAAATATGTTCTTTTGGGAAGAAATGAGGGGTGAGAGAAGTAGAAGTGAAAGCAAAGGTGGAAAAATGAGATGCCAGAATCTTTTCTTCTTTACTTATACAGTAAAGTGAAGAAGAGCTACACAATTTTTCTCAAGGTCCTTGAGAACTTACAATGTGCCAGGTAACGTGCTAAGTGTTTGATATACATTACCTCGTTTCATTGCTATAATTATCCTGGGAGGAAAATATTAACTTGGTTTTATGGATGTGAAAGCTGAAGTTCAAAGAATTTAAATAATGTGCTGAAGATCACTTAGCTATTGAAAGATGGGACCTGGAATTAAACCAGTTTGATCTGATCCACTAATGAACCAATCAATGCATTCACATCTATTTACATCTTCTCTGTTCTCTCTCGTTACTACAGATACATTTCCCTGATTTTATCTGAAGTCAGCTCCTCTGCTCTGAATCCTATTCTTTCTTACTCATCATCAATTTATATTTTGCACATCAGTAAACAACAAAGATATAATATTTTAATGTAAAACAAACCAACCCACAAACAAAAACAACTAAAAAGACTTCCATCAGACATACGCAAGTTGAAAGAATTCATCACCAGCAGACCTGCAGTGCAAGAAATATTAAAGGAAATACTTCAGGAAGAAGGAAAATGATACCAGATGGAAATATGACCTACACAAAGGAATAAAGTTTTTCTTATTACTGAAATCTATTTAAAAGATAATTGACTGTAAAGCAAAGATAATAACAATGTATTGTGGGGTTTATAACATATGTAGAAGTAAAGCATATAACAAACAAGAGCACAAAGGCAAAGAGGGGAGAATGAAATTATACTGTGGAAAGATTTTTAAACTATATGCTAACTGGTGTAATATTGCTTGAAGTTAGACTGAAATAAGCTAAAGATTACACAATAAAACCCAAAGTGACTAATAAAATTTTAAAAAGAGATATAGCTAATTAATAGCTAACATAGGAGATAAAATGGAAGCATAAAATACTTAATTATCCAAAACAAAGTAGAGAGAAAAAAGCATATAATGAATAGATAGGACAAATAGAAAATAAATAGCAAGTTTATAGGTTTAAACTGACTATGTCAATAATCTCTTTACATTTAAATGGTCTCAATAGCATAATTAAAAGATATTTTCAGAATGAACAAAAAAGCAAGAACCTACTATATGCTGTCTATAATAAGCTACTTTAAATATGAAGACACACATAGGTTAGGAAAAAAAGTGAAGAAGGTACGTCATGGTAACACTAATCAAAAGAGATCTATAGAAGGCTAGAGAGAAGACAGGTTCAGGAGTCTCAGAGGGAAACAGCTGTGCTTTTGTTTAAATGCGTTATCAGGGAAGTTGCATGCAGTAGAACAGCAAAGCAACCGTGGCACCTATCCCTCCCCAACCAGACAGAGTCGCAAGATCCCCTGACAGAGTGCTTCCTCCAGTTACTATCAATTAATTGGTGTGGGCACAAGGAAAATGAAAATGATTTGCTTTGGCCATGACCTTGAGAAGAAGTCACTTCTCCCTTCTACAACTCAGTGTCCTCACCTGTAATTTAAGTAGATGGGAAAAGATTTTTAAGTGGATGACCACTGCAGTGGACATTTTTGTTTAGAGAGACTGCCCGCCATCTAGCAACCTTCCTGTGGAGACCATGTCATTTAAGTCCTGGTGGGAGGCCGAAATCACCTCATGTCAAAAAAACCCCACAACATTGTGAAGGTAACTAATATTTTAAAATGGTGAAAACATTTTGGTAGTGGATCGTGGTGATGGTAGTACAACATTGTGAATGTAATTAATACCATGAATTGTACACTTGAAACTGGTTAAAATGGGTATTTTGTGTTGTATATATCTTACCACAACAAAAAATAATCTTAAAACATCGTTTAAAAAAAGAGAGATCTTGAGTGGTGATATTAATATAAAAAGTAGACTTCAGAGCAAAGAATATTGCCAGGAATAAAGAAGGCTGTTTCAAAATGATAAGGAACTCAATTCATAAATAGGATGTAACCATTCTAAATGTTTATGCACCTAATAACAGAGTATACAAAGTAAAAATCTGCATAACTGAAAGGAGAAATGGAAAATTATAGCTGTAATAGTTGATAGAAAAAATAGACAGAATCCCACTAAGGATATAGAAGACTTGAACAACACTATTAATGGGATCTAATATACATTTATAGAAAAATCCACCTAACAGCTGAATACATATTCTTTTCAAGTATACACAGAACATTTACCAAGATCAATCATATTCTGGTCTCAAAATGTTTTAAAAAATCCAAGTCAGACTAAGTATGTTCTCTGATCATAGCAGAATTAAATTAGAAATCGGTAACAGAAAGATCTCTGGAAAAGTTCCTAATATTTGGAAACTAAATACATTATAGATAATTCATGGGTCAAAAAATGAAATCAAAAGAGGAATTAGAAAGTATTTTGAATGGAATGAAAATGAAAAAGACCACATCCATTTGTGGGATGCAGCTAAAGTATTACTTAGAAGGAAATCTAATTGAATAGAAGGGGACGTTCTCAACCAGCTAATGTTCATCTATGTAAAACCTACAGCTAACATCAGATTTGATGGTGAAAGACTAAATGCTTTTCCCCCTAAGATCAGGGACAAGATGAGAATGTTATCACTTCTATTCAACATTTTACTGGAGGTTCTAGCCACTGCAATAAGGCAAGACTAAGATGTAAAAGGCATCCACATTGGAAAGGCAGGAGTAAAATTATCTTTATTCACAGAGGATATAATTGTTTATGTAGAAAATTCACTGCAGCTTTAGTATAGCCCCAAATTGGAAACAACCCAAATATTCATCAACAGGAGAATGGACAAACAAGTTATGCCATATCCATACAATGGAATACCAGTAAGCAATACAAAGCAATGAACTATTCATACCAGGAACAACATGGATGAATCCCAAAATAATTATGCTGACTGAAAGAAGGTAGTTAAAAGACTACACACTGTATGATTCCATTTATATAAAATTCTAGAAAATAAAACTAATGTACAGTGACAGAAAGTAGATCAATGGTTTCCTGGGGAGGGGGTGGTGGTGGGGAGGGAGTAGCAGAGAGGAGTAGAAGGGATTATAAAGAGAGACTTTTGGGTTTGACAGATATGTTCATTATTTGGATGTGGTAATGGTTTCATGAGTATATATGTGTCCAAATTATACAATTTAAAAGTACATTCTTTTGCCTGTCACTTGTACCACAATAAAGCTGTTTTGTAAAAATACTTGTGATTACTCCATGTCAACCACCACCTATTGCCCCATTTTTTTTGCACTCTTTTTAAAAAAAAAAGTTCTTCAAAAATTTGTCTTTCTTTGCTGTCTCCATTTCTTCAACATCCATTTTCATCTAAACACAATAAATAAGGATTTGGCCCACAGCACTTCATAGCAATAGCAACTCCTTCTCTACGAGCATCAGTATCCTACATCTAGCCAAAAACAACAGTCAGTTCTCACTCATGATCTTTCTCAATCTATCAGGAGCATTTGACACAACGTTTCTCTTCATTTGACTTTCAAGATATAACCTTCTCCAGGTTTTCCTCCTATTGCACTGGCTTTCCTAGGTCCTTGAACCTCTTTCCAAACTCCAAATATTGGCACATACCTGGCCTCAGTTCTCAGTCCTCTTTCTTCTCTATCTATACTCATTTCCTAAGATACTTTATCATGGCTTTTATTATTATGGCATGAAATACTGGCTATTCACCAGTGACTCCGTAATGTGTTAAACAGTGGGAACTACAGGAAGAATATGATGAATGATTAAAGGGCTTATAAACTAGCTGGACAGACAAGGCTCTCACACCGAAAACCTCAGGAAAAGCAAAGACAGTATTAAGGGGAAGGGTTTGAAAACGTGATAAAGATGACAGGTGCCTTCAGAGACGCACACAGACTCTGCTTTCTGGTACACTCTAAGTACTGCATCTGTGGTGCCTTCATGCATCATTGCCCTCATCACTGCTGGTAATTTCATGTAAAATGCGTCTAATTTCTAAAAAACTACTTAGCATTGATTTTAGCATCTAAAGAGTTTTAGAAACATCAACATTCCAAAAATAAATGGTATCATGATTCCATTAGAGCTCAAGCAAAGTCTCCAATCTTCACTTTTCTCTGCCATTATTTTTAGAAATTCAATCTTCCTGTAATCTAAACCAAATGCTTCTGAGCAGGTCACAACTTGCCCTTCCTGAGGCTGGGTAGTGTCCCTTTTCATTCCTAAAGGCCCAGGAAAGGTGGGGCCAGGCAGGCTGGGTGAATGACGTCCCCATTTCAGTATCCCCGGAGCACTATGAAGATCCTTTACCTCACACCTGGCCCTCACATGGAGCGTGAAAAACCCAAATCACTATGACACGCTTCAGCTTTCCTTTCCAGTGCAATCCTTTCAAAAGAGAAAGAGAGAAGCAGTGTTTTGAAGTGGACAAAGAAGCCCTCACTTTTTAACCAGTGTGAGTGCATTTTCCTCTTTAGATATCAATTCCTTTTCATTCCTTATTTTGAAAAAGACATTGTTACTTTACAAATCCATCTTTTCAACAGCAGAAACAATTATTCCTCTGAATCTAAATACTTGATAAAAAGTGTTTACAAAGCATTCTTTTCCTTTCAACTGCTTCTCCTACATCTATGTCCTTTCACTGACTCACAGTTAAACAAGGGATGTGAAGGGCTTATTTATTTGATAGCAACCTCTCTGAATATTTCTTCTCAGCTCTATCAATAATCCCATTTCCTCATTGTATTTTCTCACAACCAATTTTCTCAACATGAATTTCCTCTTTTATACTCAATTATCTTAACATACCGGTAAATTACCCAGTCAAACCCAAACATCAGTTTCAGTAATCAAGAGGACAGAGGGCTCTACACACGGTGTTTCTGACTCACAGACTTCTGACTCACAGATGGATTTACTGTGTCCTGAGCCACTTCAATAATGTGGCATTAGTTGAACAAATATAAACTATCACCTTAAGCAGCCTAGCAGAAGTTCTTGCATGTTTGCTTCTTAATTTTATAAATGAGCCACTTAACTTCTTTAATATGTTTTATCATTCTTTCCTGAAGTATGACCATTATACTCCAGACAGGAAATCAATCATACTCTTTCCATTTTCCACATAGGTTTTACAATTGAAGAACTATTTTAATATAGAACTGGGAGATGCTTAAGGTTATATCTTATTTAACCCAAGTAGCAGCAACTTTTATTTATTCTTATTAGGAAAACTGAGTTTGGGGATAGTTGATTTTCCTTTTTGTCTGTTTTTAGGCTAACAGTTCTTCTGTTGCACAAAGGAAGCCTTATTACTTTCTTTGAAAAGGAAAAAAGTTATGACAAAAGAACACAAATTTCTCAAATCTCCCTTAGCAATCTCTGTAATAGGATTATCATGTTTTCTTCATACTCAAGATACTTTTCACATGTCTTCCATTTCTTTCTTTTTAAAGACTGTAACACAAAACACAAAGTGTAATTTAACTCTCCTGTGCTAAAATCTCTAATACATCACCACTGAAGACAGAAGAACGTTCAAGCTCCTCTGCCTGGCAGTCAAACCCTAAAAGTATGATTTGAACTCAGCCTTCTAAATTTATGTGCCACCATTGCTTATCTACACTCTAACCACGCTGAATAATGCACTCTCCCCAGGGTTATATTTATTTGTCTTTGCTTATGCAGTTCCTTCTTTCTAGAATATCCTCTATGACATTTCCACAAATCCAAACCCTTGTGCGAACAAGGGTTTAGAGTAGGGGGTGGAAATTATAGGAATAAGGAAGAATTCAGCAACTCTAACTATAGTAGTGGATGCCTAGAGACTGCTAAACTTCCCTGTGTGGTCAACCCCATGAAGAAATAGTTGGAGTGACTTAGGGGATCCTACAGATGGTGGGAAAAGTCAACTTGGAAGCAGTTTAATGTAATGGATTGAGGCAGACATGGGTCTCAATATAAGCTCTGCTATTTTCTGGACAAACGGCCTTTGGTTTAACCTCTCTAGAGACTTGGTTTCCTCATCTGTAAAACAGTGATAGGAGTGACATCTCAAAGGCTTGTTCTGAGGATTAAATTAAATAATAGGTACAAAGATTTAGATTTACACCTCTGCAGTTTACTTGCCATGTAAGAAATGACAGTATAGTTTATTTAGACAGAGGGCCTGAGGTTGTGTCATCACCTTCTCCACTCTCTGAAATGTAATTCCCCAAGATCTGTAGTTATCCAATAGTGTACCCCAAAGTTCTCATGTTCCTTGGAGCCGCTGGGGTGTGGACTAGAAATTTAGCAAAGAGTTGAGAACCCCTGGATCTGCTAGAGTTCTGATCCCCTTAGAAAAGAGAGTCTGGTGGGGGTGGGGGAGAGACCAAAAGCCAGGGGACTGAACAGAGTCTTGGAATATTAGTAACTCAGGAAAAGCCCAAAATGTGTATGGTAGGCACTGATATGGAGGCCCCAAAGGCTCACACAATCTTTCTCTATTACTCTGCCTTGCAGCTAAGAGTGATAAGGGGCACAGTTTTGGTCAATGAGATATAGATGGAGGGCTCTGAGGAAGGTGTTTCTTCCAAGATATTATGTCAAACCATATGAAATTGCCATTTATGTAGGTTAAAAATAGTTGAAAATCAGTCATTCCAAAGAATTCAACCAATAGAAAACAAAACCTTACTATGTTAGTGCCATGGTTAAGTTTATGTGTCAGCTTGGTTAGGTTGTGGTGTCTGGTTGTTTGGTCAAGCAAGCTCTGCCTGCTTGTTACAGTGGAGATATTTTGTAGATGGATTTGCATCTATAATCAGTTTATAGCATTTACAGCTGATTTATCTACAATCAACAAAGAAGATTGCCCACAGCAATGTGGGGAGTCTCCTCAACTATGGGTCTTAAAAGCCAGAACTGAGGACTTCAGAAAATAGAAAGAACCATTCTATTCTCTATTTCAGCCAACCAGCTTCTCCTAGGGGAACTGATTCAACTTCACCTTAGAGTTTCCAGCTTGCGGCCTGCCCTCTGGAATTTGGATTTGCTAATCCTCATGATTGTGTGAGCCAGTTCCTATAATAACACCTTTCTGTCTCTCTCTTGCTTGGATGCAGAATAGTGATTGGTGATGGAATAAAGGATACATGGATCAGAAAAACAATTTTATATATATATCCTGTCTGTTCTATTTCTTTGGAGAACCCTGCCTAATACATTAGAACTCTTTATCCACTGCTCTCTGCCATTTCCTCTTTTTTTCTGCCCAGAACAGGGGATTCAATGCTTAGACAATCATTAACAATTTTATGGCACTGTGTGAAAACCACCAGGATAGTGGAAAACAAGACAAAAGGATTCTGAGTCTTTGGTGACACTGCTGAGTGATATAAGGTTCTGATTACCTGCTACTGAACTTCTTATTGCCTGAGACAAATAAAGCCCAAATTGTTCAGCCACTGTAGTAAGGTATATGGTATTGCAGCTGATCAATTGATGCCATGGTGCTGAGTCAGCCAGGTAGAAGAAGAGTGGGCCTTTACTAGGTGAAAGCTCTGTTCCCAGACAAACTGTCTTCAGTGGGTACAGCACCTCTCAGGATGACTAAAATATTTGGAGGAGAAACAAACCTTATGCCTCAAGAGGCAACATGGTATGATTCCTTTTCAAAAAGGGCAAAGGAAGGGAGGAGTGGTAAAGGAGTTTGGGGGAAAGCTAAAATTTTTAAACAGTGCAGTAAGGTTAGCAATGTCTGTATCTGAGGGAGTATCCGAGATATGTGAGGAAACAGCAATTTCAAAGACCTAAGGGCAAGAACATGGCTGGCCTATTTGAATAACAGCAAGAAGGCCAGTGTTGCTGTAGCAAAGTGAGTTAGGAGAAGAGTAGTAACAGATGAAGGCAGAGGGGTACCAGGAAGCCAGATCATATAAGACCTTCATAAAGCATAGGAGAATAAGGCAGAAATCAATGATGACTTCAAGGTTTGACACCTGAGCAATTAGAAGGCCAGAGTTGTTGTCAACTGAGATGAGGAAGATAGTGGAAGGAGCAGGTTTGGATTTGAGGTGAATATCAGATCATATTAAGCTTGAGATGACAGATATCTAAGAAGATTACGTCAAGTTGACAGCTGGATAGAAGAATCTGGATTTCAGTGGAGAGATACACATTTCAGGTTCCTATGAGTACTTCCTAGACTGATAAATCAAGGGTAGTCTGTGCAGTTGGGCACATTTGTTCAAAAAGTGACAAAATAAATTGGTGTTTGCATCCATCTATTTTCAATCTCCTGTATACTGGTTAATATTTAGCTAGCAGGCTGATTTGAGGGGTTTGGGCAGGATTAGGTGAAATAATATATACAAAGAGCACATCTCAGAGAAGATGTTCAATAAATAACACTTAGTGTATATTGTGTACTTATATTTTTCCAGGGACTTTGTTGAGCACTCTGCATAAATTGACTAATTTAAACTTCACCATCAATCCATGAGGTACATACTATTTTAACTTCATTATGTGGCTGATCTGAGATCTAGACAACTTCAGAATCTTGCCCAAAGTCACAGAACTGGTAAGCAACAGAACTTGGATTCAAACAAAGAAGTTTTGTTTTTTTACTCCTAAGCCAATGTTCTTAACATACATACTATACCAAAGTTACAAACTCAGAAGCCCTCAGGGGTAACATCAATGTTTGCAGGAACTCCTATATTCAACACCTACTCAACATGTACACATAGATGTCTAATAGGCATCTCAGAGTCTACATGGCCAAGACAGAATTCTTTATTTTCCCAACTAAATCTGTTCCTCTCCCAACTCAATAGCTTTTTAATACATTCTCATTGATTAAGTTAATCAAAGTCAGTATCTTGTGTAAGAAACCAAAAACCCCAACTGACATATTATTAGTTGTTACACAAATATTATTACTATTACTACTACTAATAGCAGTAAAAATAAAATACAAGTGTTCATGGCTTTAGAAAGAAATAGCCAGGGCTTAATTGGAGAAATAAATGAAGATATCAACTTCATGACATTCCCTGGAGCCCTGGTAACATTTTCAACTTAATCTCCTTCAAGGGACTATCTATTCCAATCAATGTTCTTAACCCATCCCCAGAAAGCTCTCGGCAACAATTTTAAGATACTTTTCTAAAGCTCTAAATTTGTCAGACCAGTGACAGTAAATCCAAATCTATGCCATTAAGAAATAGTAGCAGAGGGAAAAGTATTTTAAGAATGTGAGTGGGGAAGGATAAATCACAGATAAAAAGACAAATTAAGAACCTGAAAGAGCAATGGCTCAAAAAGGCAGCACCCATTCTAATTTATAATGCAAAAGGCTCCACTGCCATCATTCATCTTAGCCTGCAAGAAGCACACAAGGCTTCTTTGCAATTTCATTAATCAGCCTTGATAACTAATATCTACATTAAAAGCCCCTCAATTTCACACTGCATTAAGAGGATGCTAATGTGCCAGGTTCCTGCATGTCTCCCACTTTATCCATGGGAACATACAGAGACAATTTGGAATCTGTAAAATGTTTTCTCAGTCTAATGGAAGGAAGGGGAGGTTAAAAGAAAAGTGCCTGAACAAAGAAGTACTGAATATTAATCTAAAGCTATAATGCTTTGAAATAGAAGGCAATAAAAGAACATTCTTGTTATCAGCTATTCTGCCCTTCTATCTCTCAATGGTAGGCAAAAATTTACTCACAATCTTGTTGTGAGCGTTTTGGATGCTTAGCCCCAGACCACTTCTGAGGCTCCAGACTTTTCCTGCACTACCTCCTCCTTCTTTTTATTTTAGGTTGTGCTGTCATTAAGTAGTTCCTACTATCCCTTTTCATTTTCCTCCCCAAATCTGTTTTGGAGTATATACCTTCCCCAGCTCCCAATTCCTTGTTGCCTTGGAAGATAAGTAGTCAGGTCTTTCTATTTTTAAGAGTTTCCAGGCTAATAACTATAGGAAATTGTCAAAGAATAACAAAAATAATAAACTAGAGAAACAATAAAGGTTTCCATAATCTTACAAAGCAAAATGCGTAGTCTCTGGTTTTTCATTTCCAACTCTCTTGCAGTCATGGTGACAGGAAGTCCCTTTGAGCTCCTGCTGCATGCTTTTATTATTGAGGATGAAGTTCATTTCCATATGTATCCTTTTGTCTGACTCTGTCTTTCTGCATGGTCATGCAATATCCTTCCTCAACAATAGTCTTCTTGCCAGTGCTTGACCTGAAGAGTCCAACCCACCAGTTTTAATTGGGCTAATTTGATCTCCATGTTGACCAGATGAAGACACACACACACACACACACACACACACAGCAAGTATACACAAAGCACATAGGATGGACCTGCATTTTCTGGAAGTTGAAATGCTATTTTTAACTTAAATTTTTCCCTATCTGGGTCACAATAGAAGAAATAAAATCCATTTTCTGTCTAGAGTTGGAAATGCTTACATCCTTCAATTTTATACCCTCATCATTAGCTGCAGTTAGAAAAAACTGCACCTCTGTAGTTTGAGGATGAGGGTGTAATTTGGAAATAGAACAGAAGGTAAATGGAATCATAGAGGACAGTTTCTCACAAATTTAGGTTTGGAAAAATCCAATGATTTCACAAATTTGCCAAAACCTGTCTATTTGAAAAGGTATAAATACCCTCTTTAATCTTCTGAAAATTATATCTAGCATGTTGCCATTAATTGTTACAGAAAACATGGCCAGAACCCTTCACTCTGCTCATGTGTCTACACACTGTGGGGAAAGCATTACAGCCCACTCACTTTTAGAGAGTTGGATTGGATCTTAGAAATCAGGCGTGACTTAGTGCTTGCCTAACTGCACTCCACAGCGACCCCTGAGAGAGAACCAAGGTAGAATCAGGAACCAGGAAAACACTTAACAAACTCTAGAGGTCTTTTCTCCAGGCCTCATCCAGATAACTCCACTTTCATTACTCAAAAGTTTCTGAGTAGGATCTTATTTGTAAAAAGTTACTGTGGCTAAAAGAATAAATTTGAAACTATTACGCTAGCCTAGTTCTTTCATTTTCTGATGAAAAATCTGAGGCTCAGAGAGTTAATGAGTCTTGCTCAAGGTCAAAAAGATATGTGGCAGAGAAGTGCTCAGTAACTGAATGCCTATTGCCTTGTTTCAGAATACAATCCAAAAGGAGTTTAGAGAAAGGATGGATGGATGGATGGATGGATGGAGATTGAATGTATAAATGCACACATGCTAGGTACATTCAATCCAGTGTATCCATACTGTATGGTATGTGAGAAGGAAAATGGATTTGGCTCAGAAGGCCTGGATGCAGCTCTCAGTTCTGCTCTTTTCTAGTCAGGAGAACCTGGTAAAGTTTAGCCTTTCTCAGCCTCATCTGTGATCCAAGGGGTTGACCCCTGGGTTCCTTTGTCCTCTGACTTTTGGCTGAGTTCAGCTATTGGAGGCACCAAGAAGAGACAGATGAGCAGGAGAAGAGATATGTCAGTGCATTTCTCTTCTTGCTTCCTCCCTGTCTCGGCACTGCAGTTCTGGTGGTGGCCATATCTACACACCACATGAACCTTGTTTCTTCCTGCTGTTCCTTCTGGTCTAGAGCTAGTAACCACTTCCCACTCTTGCTAGTCCCTAGGCTCCTCAACATCCCTTGTTGGTTCCCTTAATCCTGCCCACACTTCTGTAAAGAAACTTTTATCAAATTCCATTCACATTCCCAGCTCAATATGCCTTATACTTCCTGCCTAGAACATGACTGCTATACTAGGTGGGGTAAACACTTACTGACTATATATCACAGCCCCACATGGCCTTCCAAAATGAGTAAGACTGAACTGATGCCAGTGGATTAAATGTGGGCACCAATGACATAGCATGGGCAAGGGTTTGGAGAGGGTAAGCTGAGACCACTATAAACTACTGCAGTTCCCCTCTTATACTTAATGACCTTCCCTATTTGTTGAAAGATTAAACTTCAAGCAAATAAAGTAGATAGAATGGCATAAAAAAGAGAGTGATGCAAGTCCAAAGCTTTATTTAATCTTAAAAGCAAGGGAATTTATAAGGCCATGACTTGTTCTTAATTCACCTTGCTGTGCATAAGTACTAAGGCTGAGACTGGGGACAGGTTGTCCAAGGATTCACAGTCAATTTTAGAATGACTTGGGCAAATTAATGACTGTGCTACCATCAAGACCAGTGGTTTTTTTTTTTTGCTTGTTTTTCCAGAAAGCCTCCTTTTCTGTGGCTGAAATTAGTTGTTTCAGTATCTCTTTTCCTTTATTCTCTTGCACACCACGATTTGGCTAGTTTGGAAATGAACATGTCAAATTCTGTCCCCAGATAACAGTTGACTATGCTTTGAGACACTTTTAGGGATGTCTTAAGAAATCAGATTCATGGTCAAATTGTATGTCTAGTAGAAGGGATTTATTTTATTAAAAGTAGCAATGTATTTAAAGACCAATTGGCCAAATGTATTGGAACTGAATCCATAACAGTAATGCAGAAAATTCAGATATTTAACCAAATATTCATAGTTTAATACTGTGGAACCACTTTGTAACACTAGTGTAACCAGTTTATTGCAAAGTTCCAACTCCGTCAGGGTATAAACTAAGAAAACATTTTTTTTTCCTAATTGATTTATTCAAATATACTTTGATGAATTGCCCTTCCCAGGGACACTTTAATAACATTCTGGGCAGATCCCAAAGTTTTGCAAGTTCTTGAACTTTTAGAAGTACAACCCTTGCTACTTTAGAACTCCAATATCATATTAAATGCCATGCTTTTCTCTCCCGCTCATGACTGGCTAGACATTTAACCTTTGCTTTTTCACTCTTCTGCCCAGTCCAGTGCCATGTGAGATGGGATGTATAGTCTGGTTCTGTGCTACCTCTTCACATTTCCTTTCAAAGTCTAACTCCTCTCAGTTTAGGGGAGTTGCTATGAAGAATGGGGGCAGAGATATTCTTAGATAACTGGTCACCTATTGGTTGAGGGGAACTCTTTCTGGCTCTTGTTGATCAGCTGTCCTCCACAAGGAGTATGGCTTTGCTAGGGGAGTTCAGCTTTGACCCAATCCCCTTTCTCTGACGACTCCTGCAAAGAAAAGCCTTTATATAGCTCTTCAGCCCTAAAAGGAATCTATACCCACATACTACTTTAAGTAGAATATCCTATTACTTGACCAGCAGCAACCTGGGTAGCTTCCTGCTCCTACCTCCACTGTTGCCTCCATGCTAAACTTCTTCATGTGCGGGCATAAGAATTAGTAGAGTTCTCTTCTTCCTCTTACTAGTAAAGCAGGGCTGGAACATCTAACATCCAGCCAAGGGTTCTTTGTACCATGTCACTGCTGGCTCTTATCTCCTTCTTGGCATCTTCTAGCCTCAGGATTTTGCCCCATGTGCCATTCTAGAAGAATCATGTTCTTCATTTTCTGTCAAAACCATTTGCCCCTAAGTGAAAATATTTGCTGGTATTAGCTTAAAAATTTCCATGGACTTGTTGCTGAGAATCTGCTCTCTGTTGTGAGAAATCTCTGAGGCCTTCTGTCTGTATCTTTACATACTGCCTGTGTTGAGCTTTCCACCTAATGGGCTCTGTCTGTCTGTCAAAACACCCTATTACCTCTTTCCAGACTTCCCTCATCTGTCACAGCAAGTTTCTATTGCCTGTTACGAGTTCAGACTTTTGCCTTCATCCTTAGCCCACTACTGTTCACTGTTTTAATTGCCACCCTGCCCTGCTACCTGTTCTGATCTAGTAGATGTTTCTAATTCCTACCCCTGACCCTCCCGCTACTATTTACTTGTTTACTCCTTCAAACCTAGCCATAAAATAAAAGAGGATTTCTTTCAATTTCATTTACTTTGCATTGGGTTTCCCTACCCTGTTAGGATTATTTTGGATCTTGAATTTGTCATAATGAATAGTAGGTATTTATCCAAAATTTGAAACAATGTTGTTGGATTTATGTTAATGGCCTTTTAATTATCCAGACAGGGGTTTGAATTCTGGTTCTGCCACTTGTGACTTGGAGCAAAAAACTTAATCCTTCTGATCTACAGATTGCTGATGTATAAAACTTAAAGCTGATGCTCAAATTAAGCACTAAGTCATCAAATCCAAGACTTTAAAATACTTTTCAGAGATATTAAAATTTTAAAGTGTGTATTTTATGATGGATTTAATAGTATATGCACAGCCCTGAGCCTAATACTTAACAAAGAGTAAATGCCCAGTAGCAAGAAGTTCACTCTCCTTCCCTCATCTCTGTGACATCTCTCCATCTCATTGTCTCCTCCTTCTTCAGAAATCTCTCAAAGTTACAAAACCACCAGAAAGAACAGTAGGGGATGAAGAAAAGATCTAAGGATTCTTTTATGATTTTTCTTTTTGCCTAAAAAGAGGTATATTTATTAGTTCATATAATAAACTTTATTTTAAAGAAATTTTAGATTACAGAAAGTTACATTGAAAGTATAGGGGATTCCCATATACTCATCCCTACCCCCTCACATTTTCCCCTATTAAAAACTTCTTACATTTGTGTGGTACAGTTATTAAAATTGATAAACAAATATTGAAGCATTGATACTAACCAAGACTATAGTTTACATTACGGCTTACACTTTGCACTATACAATTTTATAGGTTTTGACAAAATGTATAATGGCCTGTATCTGTCATTGCAGTATCATGCAGAACAATTCCAATGCCCTAAAAATGCCCTATGTTCCCCCTATTCTTCCCTCTCCCTATCCTCAGAACCTCTGGTAACCACTATCTTTATATCAATGTTACAAGTTCTTCCCTTTCTGCAATAATAATAAGTCTACTTTGGTCCATAGTTGTATTCCCCCTTATGTTTGTTCATTCCTCAATCTTCAGGATTTTGGGGATGGTGATGCCTGATCTGTTTCAGATTGAGAGGGGGCTTAGATCTTATGGGAAAGGAACTGTTTTGCTTGCAATTATAGATACTCTGTGCTTTTGGGGATGGGGTTTGTCCACCATCATCCTTTTGTTAGCTGTCCTAGGAAAGTATGATGAACTGGAGAGTAGCTGTTGGTCGCATCTCTGCTGAGATTCAGGGCTCAACCGGCATATGAACAGACTGAAGATTTAAGTCTCTGGGACATATATTTAATGAGTGTAGTGCTAATTATAGGTTCAAATAAAAGGTGTAGAAGAATCATGTGTAGAGAAATTATAAATGAGTTTAACTCTGTTACATTGGGGAAATAGGTTATCATATAATCAAGGTAAGGCCCACCAAACAGGATGCTGATTTCATGGGGCTGTGTGCCTTACCTATAGTATCTGGATGTCTTTAGAGCCCCTGGGAGCACCCCCATTTGAGGCTTTGTTTACTGTGGCAATTAGTGAGATACTTATTGCATAAGCATAACCTCTGTAATGACCTCCCGACTCACTTTAAAATATTCTAGCTGTAAAAACTCTTGTATGTTTCCCCCTTTTGGTCAAGCTATTTTTCCAAATGCATCACTGGTTGGTACTTGGTATTCATCCTTTGGTGCCAAGGAGGCTCATCCCCAGGAGTCATATCTCACACGGGGGGGAAGGTAGTGAGTTTATTCGCTGAGTTTGGCTTAGAGAGAGACCACATTTGAGTAACAAGGAGGTTTTAGGAAGTAACTCTTGGGCAATAGATATTATTAGACTATGTTTCAATTTTACAAGAATTAGGTTCATAAGTACAAGCATTAATATCGAGGGTTTGGCATATTGGTCTGTTTTCTTTTATTAGGCACTGTCTATTTACTCTAGAGATTCTTACCACTCTATTTGAGACATGGCAGAACTCCCTAGGGTGGGAATTAATATTTTGTTGGTTATTACGTGGGTCTCCACCCACGAGATAACACCCTGTGACCACATGAACACATTCCTATTTCATAGAAGCATGTCCCAGGGGCACCCTTCCCCACACATCCCCCCACCACTGACACCCTATACCAATGACTCCCCTGTCATAGTTGCCAAAAGAACACTCCTACAATTGTTTTTCAACTACAGTCCTCAACCTCCCCATAGTTTACCTGTTCCTTCCTCCAGCCCTCTCCACAGCTCCACGGATAGCTCAACCTACAACCCTAGCCTCGCTCACACTCACACTCTAGCACCGTCAACCCTACTCACAATGCTGCAACAGCTTTACCCCTGTCCACTGCCAAACCACCCCCATCCACCTTATCATAGATTCTGCCCAAATTGAGCATTGACTCATCACTCTCTACTCCCTATCTCCTGGTAACCTATCTTCCAGACTCTACCTCTGTGAGTCTTCTCAATATCCTTAGTTCATATCATTGAAATCATGCAATATTTGTCCTTTAGTGATGGGCTTACTTCACTCAACATAAGGTCTTTGAGATTCATCCATGTTGTCACATGTGTCAATACTTCATTCCTTCTTACAGCTGGATAATATTCCATCATATATATATACATACATACATACACACCACATTTTGTTTATCCATTCATCCATTGATGGGACACTTGGGTTGCTTCCAACTTCTGGCAATTGTGAATAATGCAGCAATGAACACTGGTGTGCATATATCTGTTTGCATCTCTGCTTTCAATTCTTCTGGGTGTATTCCTAGTATTGTAATTGCCAGACCATATGGCTGCACCATTCTACATTCCCACCAGGTATGGATGAGTGTTACTATTCCTCCACATCCTCTCCAATACTTGTAGTTTTCTGTTTTTTTAATAACAGCCAGTCTAATAGATGTAAGATGACATCTTATTATAGTTTTGATTTGCATTTCCCTAATAGCTAGTGATGTTAAGCATCTTTCCATGTGCTTTTTAGCCATTTGTATTTCCTCTTTGGAAAAGTATCTTTTCAAATATCTTGCTCATTTTTAAAAAATGGGTTGTTTTTTATTTTCAAGATGTAAAATTTCTTTATATATGCTGGATATTAGACCCTTATCAGATAAGTGGTTCCCAAATATTTTCTCCCATTGAGTAGGCCGCTTTTTCACTTTTTTGACAAACTCCTTTGAAGCACATTTTTTTAAATTTTGAGGAAGTCCCATTTACCTATTTTTTTCTTTCATTGCTCGTGCTTTGGGTATAAAGTTGATGAAACCATTTCCTACTACAAGATCTCATAGATGCTTCCCTACATTATCTTCTAGGAGTCTTATGGTCTTGGTTCTTATATTTAAGTATTTGATCCATCTTGAGTTAATTTTTGCATAGGACATGAGGTGGTGATCCTCTTTCATTCTTTTGGATATGGATATCCAGTTCTCTAAGCACCGTTTGTTAAGAGACTATTCTGTCACAGTTGAGTGGGCTTGGTGGCCTTGTCGAATATCAGTTGGTAGTATATGTATAAGTCTATATCTGAACTTTCACTTCAGTTCATTTAGTAAGTATTGGTCAGTATGTCTAACCTTGTGCCAATACCATGCAGTTCTGATCATTGTAACTTTGTGGTATGCTTTAAAGTCAAATAGCATGATTCCTCCAATTTTGTTTTTTCTTTTTCAAGATGTTTTTGGCTATTTGGGGCCCCTTACCCCTCCAAATAAATTTGATAATTGGTTTTTCCAGTTCAGTAAAAAATGTTGTTGGAACTTTTATTGGATGGTTTTGAATCTGTAAATCAATTTGGGTAGGATATATATCTTAATGATATTTAGTCTTCCAATCCATGAACATGGAATATTCTTCCACTTATTTAGTTTTTTTTTATTTCTTTTAGCAATATTGTGTTATTTTCTGTGTACAAGTCCTTTACATCCTTAGTTAAATTTATTCCTAGATATTTGATTCTTTTAGTTGTTATTGTAAATAGAATTTTTTCTTGATTTCATCCTCATATTGCTCATTATTAGTGTAAAGAAATGCTACTGATTTTTGCATGTTGATCTTATATCCCACCACTTTACTGAACTTGTTTATCATCTCTAGAAGCTTTGCTGTAGATCATTTAGGACTTTCTATGTATAGGATCATGTCATCTGCAAATAGTGAAAGTTTTACTTCTTTTCCAATTTGGATGCCTTTTATTTCCTTTTCTTGCCTAAGTGCTTGAGAAAATACTTCTAATACAATGTTAAATAAAAGTGTGACAGTGGGCATCCTTGTCTTGTTCCAGATGTTAGAGGGTATTGCCGCGGTCCAGCCGAGGCATCGAGGGACCAGGCTGAAGGTGGTTAAGGGCGTTGGCGAGAGTGATGAGTCACACACCAGATTGAGTGAGAATTGACGACTGACGACTGACGACTGACTTTATTGCAAGATAAGCACAGTTTTTATATTCTATTTTTTGGCAAGCGTAAGCATTCTCTTTGAAGTTATGCAAGGTTGCAGATGTCATATAGACTTGAGATAAGCGCTTTCAGTTTCATGGTGACAGGATGTTAACTTTTTAAGAACAGTAACTTACGGCATAGTAGTTCTTGCTCTGATGTCTAAGATATGCTAGACTTGTGGTTAAACTTTATGTTTTTAGCTAAAGAGTCATCAAGATCCTGAACTATCTTTTAGGCAGTAGTTTCCTGCTTGTAGTTT
>JAQZBX010012310.1:0-41389 GCA_029593785.1 Cabassous unicinctus
TTTTTTTTTCCTTCCAGTATTCAAAGAATTATTGCAACAATTTCAAAGTCCACACAAAGATTTGGATTTCTGCCTTTTGACAAATCACCTAGCCACGGACCAGAAGCATTCCCATGTGGTCACAATTTGCAGACCTGCCACCTCCAGATAGCCTAGTGCTCTCCAAGTATCCACCGTCTCCCCTTCTCCATTGCCTTCCTCCCACAGAGCCTGTGGTTAGCTGTTATTTATCATCCTGCTTGCCCTGTTGGTTTTCTAGAAGCCAAGAAACTTTTCTTACTCAACTGATTTTCTTATTTATGTGACTTGTCCATCCCTTATAGGCATTTATGTTTATGATCACATGTTCTTGGGATCCTCATTTCTAAAATCAGAGAGGGTTGAGTCAGGTGAGTACTTTTCGTATCTAACATCCTATGATTCTACTACCCATTTCTATTTGTATAAACAGACATAAGGGTAAAACAGATTCAGTAGAATAAAGAGAGACTAGGAGTATGAGAAAGAACTGCTAGAAGAAAACGTGAAACATCGGGGATTTTGAGCGTGCTTTATCTTTAATATAACAAGTGATAATCCGTTATATCTGTACAGTGCTTAAGAGCTTTTAAAAGTTTTGTCACATAAAAGAGCTTCTTTGAGTCTCATTCTGTGAGGCTTATTTTTAGAAAAGAATATGGGTGATACATGATAATCCCATCTTGGATGAACTCCATTGTGGGTGTGGAGGATAAATTGAGGATTTTATAGTGGTTTCCTCTGGTTGTATAATTCTATTTTTTCCATGAAGATAATGCCTGTTTCTAAAAGAGCAGTGACTGTGCTGCAAAGAAATGAGGATATTACAACATGTTGGCTCCATACCTCCAGTGGTTAAACGTGGGTTTCCCCTTATTAGACTGATTTATGAGGCAGGTGGTATCAGGAATCAGTGAGTTTATTACAATGAACTATTTTCAGTATTGTAAATCTGAAACATACCATGAAGTTTAGAAATAGCTAGAAAGATGCTGGTAATTCCTATCAAGCCAGGCCTCAGATACGTACCACCACATATGTAGAAGGCATTTGGCAGATTTTTCATTTCTCATTTCCACCTTAGTTTGCTTTTATAGGGAGGATGAAGTCTGTTAAAGAATAATGGGTAAGGATAGTGTGGTCCTGAGAAAGAGCCTGGGTACTGGGCTTGCAGCCTTATCCTTTCTGTGATCTTTGCTGATCTATGAAAGAGGAAGATTATATCAGCAAATATAAACTCTCTTATGTATCAGGACAAATGGTTTCCCAAACGCGCACATCAAATAACTTTCCCCTCCTCCTACAATAGTAGTAACTGCACATTCTTACAACAGTTGAAAACAACTAGTGTCTTACGGCTCCCTTTCAGAGTCAATATTTGATGATAATTTGAGCTACTAGCTTCTGGAAAGTTCCTTGTGTCAAACAGAGTTGGTGGGTACAACTAGATACAAGAACAATTTATAGCACAGCGGTGAGGTTGTGGATTTTCTGTTTTCTTCTTCTCTGGTAGAGCTCATATATCTAACTGACCAAAGTCCTTTGATCACCAAGGTCTCACAACTTTGTCCCTTTGAATAAGTCTTTTCCTCTAGGTCCTAGACCCTTTGCTTCTTCCACCAAATTAGGATGTTCCATTTTCCAATCCTTACTGCTAAATCAATGAGCAACATATAAGTAGGTGCTAATGGCTAACAATGACTTACTATGATGCCCTTCTGTTCCATTTGCATTCTAACTTGGGGCATCCACAGACACAATATACAAACATATTGTCTATTATTATGACTAATGATAGAATTACAAATAACAAATGGATAATGGGAGGAAGTATTTTAGCAGCAGGGTCAGCAGTCTTTCCAAAAATCTACATAAGGCTGATGAAGAGATTAAAACTATAGGATAGCACGGAAGACTGCAGTATTTATGATTTCATAAGGGAATTGTGGTTCTCCTTAGGCTTTATAGGTGTAATCTTTGGGAGGGGGGATCTTTTAATAGATAAACTAGGTTTCTTCTTTGATCGGGTAGTCCTTGAGTAATATTAGCATTATATAATTTTATCATTAGTAAAAGTTTTGACCTCTTTTGGAGAATTCTTTATTAAATTTTTGGGGATGGAGAAGTTGATAATTAGATGACTGGCTTTGTAATGATAGTCTGTACATGAGATTGTAATGTACTAAGCCCATGGCATTATGAGTTGGGAGAAAAGAAACCTAATGATGACATGAGGGACAATTTTACTGG
The DNA here is from genome assembly GCA_029593785.1 of Cabassous unicinctus. Taxonomy (NCBI): domain Eukaryota; kingdom Metazoa; phylum Chordata; class Mammalia; order Cingulata; family Chlamyphoridae; genus Cabassous; species Cabassous unicinctus. The sequence continues at coordinate 2,269 of JAQZBX010012310.1, forward strand.
ACACAGAAAATGAAAATGCAGCCTGTGTGCTCCAGTTCACAAATGCATTCCTGGTGCTGCATTACACAAATGTTCTTCACTTAGATGTGTGACTTATTGGTTTTGGAATGCATTTTTGGAGTAAATTTTTTAAGGATAAACAGGTTTTCTCTGCTAAAAGCTAGTTAGATTGTGAGCCTTATTTAATGTTCAGACTATAGTATTTGACCTTCATTTTCATGCTGTGTAGTACTGGCAGTTATTAGCAGTTAACATTTGATATGATAGTTTTAAAATTAGACAAGATTCCCAACCAAAATGTTCTGATTGCCTTTAATCAAGAAGCAAGGAAGATTCTTTCTGGGCAAATGATGTACCTTTTTATGCCTCTAAAAAGAGAAAATCAATCAGGGTCTTTTGTTGTTTTGTTTTGTTGGTTTAGGTGTACTTCTTCCTCCCCCCCCGCCCCCGCCATTTCTCTTCTTTGGCACATCTGTGTACCAGTATATAATGCCCAATAAAAGGAAACATAAAATACAGCTGCATTTTATTTAAGGCACAAGACTCTCTGGACATGAAATCATTTCCAGATAAAGCTCAAATATTATTGTTTCTTTGTTCAAATAGGTTATTTTCTATTTCACACTAAGTTCACTGTGTGCTTTTATCATTTTGTTGAATGTGTGACCTCTTAACTGTGGCACGCTTTTGATATGTATTGTATGATTGTAAAAGTGTGATGCCAGGTTGATAGGCAGGCTCATAATAAAACAATGACTTTTGTAGGGTAGATTTGGTCCTAACAATGCTGGAGCATGCCTGCCTTCCTAGAAATGCTGGGTTAGACATGAGGAATAGAACTTTACCCTCTATGTACTATGGTAATTTTAAAAACAAGCGATTATTTTCCTGCATGTCTAAGGATAGAAATTTTATAATAATGTCTGATATTTGCATAAATTTTAATGTTTACAACATTTTACATAAATTCTTTCTTTTAATCATCCTCAGAGCCCTGTACATGGAATATTATTATCCCCATTTTATTGATGAAAACTTGAGGCTCAGGAATATTATATTGTTTAATCAAAATCAAATACTTAGTAACTGATGAATCTTATACTTGAACATTGTCTTCTAACTCCAAGCCCAGGATACTAGGAAACTAATTTGTTATGGCTTTTTATACTAGGAGTATTTTAATGCTATTCTTCTTCTATTGAAACCTTGCTTTTCCTATATTTTTCTCTCTAGTCCTGGAAAGGTACCTGAAAATCTGACTGTTCTTTTTTCTTATCTTTTCCTCCACAATTGTCTTTATCCCACTTTACAAAAGACAGGCATGATCCTTATCCATCCTGAATCTTACTACTCTCTATTGTCATCAGATAAAATGCCTACTTCCCATCCCTGACAAAGAGACAGTTCTTAAATGCACACTTCCAAGAAAAGATTCATAAGAGCAAAACAAAGAGAGATTCGTAAAGGGCTGCTGAGATAGGCAGGACCTTATTTCATCCAGATGATAAACCTAAGTCAAAGAAGCATGCCTAATGATATCTATCAGTCCATATCTCTCTCTCTATCTGTCTGTCTGCCTATCTATCCATCCACCAATTCAACCATCCATGTATCTATCTGTCCCCATTTTCCTCCCTCTCTCCATTTATCCATCCATCTATCTGTCTTAGAATTAGAATTTAGAAGTGAGCTATTTTTTACTGGGAAGCAAAATGCCAAATCAGAACTTTTCTTACAGCAAGTGTTATTTAACCACGTAGACTGACTTTTCTATTAAGTTATATGGTAGATATTTTCCACAAATTGAATGGGCTAAGGCAACAGTTCCAGGGTTTTGTGAAATTATGTTTAAAGCATGTAAGCAAAATACAAATGGGCCAGAAATGACATCTTTTGCAAGTAATTAAACTTATGGAAAACATTTAATTATCAGCTTAAAAGTATTTGGAAGCATGCACAACATTTTTCAAGGGTACATGCAAACAAAAAAGTATAAAGACTCTTGTCCTGAAGGGTCTTCCATGTTCTAACCAAATGCTCCAAACAATCTTGTTTCCCTATAATAAGGGTCAATAATAAGGGTCAATCCCAAGGAGCAGAGAGAGTCTGCAACTGCAAGCAAGATAGTCCCATCCATCTGCCCCATGGGATCTAAGCCCAATCTCAATTAAAGGTAAAGTAGGCATCACCATCCCAGAATCCTCAGAATTGGGGAATGAACAGTGGACTAGAGTAGACTTACTGTTACTCTACTTTAGACTTATTGTGATTCTAGCAATGGAAAAGCTTTTATCATTGATGTGGAGGCAGTGGCCACTAGAGGTTCTGAAGGGAAGGCAAGGGAAAAACAGGTGTAATGTGGGGACATTTTCAGGACTTGGGAATTATCCTGAATGACATTGCATTGACAGATACAGGCCATTATATATCTTGTCATACCTTAAAAAATTGTGTGGGAGAGAGTGCAAACTACAATGTAAACTATAATCCATGCTTAGTGGCAATGCTCCAAAATGTGCTCATCAATTGTAACAAATGTACCACACTAATGAAAGATGTTGTTAATGTGACAAAATGTGGGAGGGGAAGAGAGAGGGGCATATGGGAATACTTTATATTTTTTATGTAATCTAAATCTTCTTTAAAAATAAAATTAAAAATTGAGAAAAAAATTTACTTGTAGTGATCTTTGATTATATATACTACTCTATCATTACTGGGTAAATGAGAAGCAGTTAGTGGGCGACAGTGTATTGGAAGGCATGATATGTGGAAAAGAAAAGGTGTTGCATGCTGATGTTCTGAAAACAAACTGGAACTGAGTGATGAGAGTGTTGAAGTTTTTAAAGCCAGTCATGTCTGGTTTGATAATTTTAAAAAGAGGACCAGCATCCATAGTGTCATGAGGCGTGGAGAGGCAGTGAGTGCTAATAAAAAGGCTGCTGATGAATTTGTCAGTGAATTTCAAGACTACATAGAGGCTGAGGGTTATTCCCCACCAAGTTTTTAACTGTGATGAGACTGGAGTTTTTTGGAAAAAACTGCCTAGTAGAACCTACATCACCAAAGAGGAGAAGGCATTACTAGGCCAGACTTTTTGGCAAGAAGCTGTGACTCAGAGAGACTTCTAAGGGTTTGAGGCTGACCCAAGCCTGCAGGTACAGAGGGTACAGTGTGCAGGATATTGTGTCTTTGGGCCAGTCCATGGGTCTGGTGGTTGATGCTGCTGATGAGGAGTTAGTGGAGGAACATCATGAAGAGCTCAGCACTGGGAAGCTGCAGGAACTACAGAAGCAGCAGCAAGAGGTGGCTGAAGAGATTTCTTCAGGTGAGAAGGAAATAAGGGAGGATGTCCCCAGTTCCTTGATAAAAGAAATGTGTGCAAAATGGGCAGAAGTTCAAAACTTTGTGGAGCCATACCATCAGGACAAAGCTCTGACAAGCAGAAATGTGAATTTATGGGATGACCAAACAATTTCACACTTTTGAGGAATTTTATAAAGAATACAGAAGCAGTCCTCATTGAACAAATGTTTTGTGCAGGTGACAAAGAATGTGTCAGAGCCTGTCATGCAAGTTGAAAAAAGGCAGAAAAGAGAAAGAAGGTGCAAGTGCCTGATGTTCTATTAGGGGGGACTCTCCTTCCAAACAACACTCCATGTAACCTCTCTTCCTCACCACTCTCGACTCCCACCATCCCATTAGGCCACGGACTCTTTTCAGTACAGGTAAAGTGAAGTTTTTATTTTATTTAATCTAAGTATTCATTTATTTAGGTTTATTTCTCATGTAAAGTAATGATATATAACCTTATCTTTTTACATATTGCCTTAAAAATGTGCATTCTCTTTGGTTTGGAAACACATTAAATGTATTTACATTATTCCTTATGAGAAAAATTTGTTTGGTACTCGTCGTTTTTGGTACTCATCTTGCCTCCTGGAACCAATAATGACAAGTACCGATGTACCACTGTATTTATTATAAAGCTATTATTGTTATTACTACTAATAATAAAGTATGGTATTGGACAAGGATAGACAAATGACAAGCGGGAAAGAATAGAAGGCCTAGAAAAAGTTCCCCACACGTATGGACATACAGATGAAACCATACACATGATAGAAGGTGCTTAGCACATCATTGAGTTCATGAGGAACTTAACAATAAACATTATGGAAAACTTCAGTTATCTATATATAAAAAGTAAAATTGGATCCCCATGTCACACCATTCTTTAAAAGAATTTAAAAATGGATAAAGGAATGATATATGAAAAACACACTTTAAAAATCTTTAGAAGAAAATATAAGGCAATGACTTTCCTACTTCTCAATAGGGAAGATTTTTCTTAAAGTGGACACAGTTGTTTTCCTTAAAAGAAAGGATTTATATCCACTAAGTATGGAAAGAGCTCTGTTCATTCAAAAGAAGACATTAAAGTTGAAAAACAAAGTGAAAAGAGAAATTTCTATCAAGGAGAATATATTTGCAACATGCACTAATATGCATATAAGAACCTTATAAAAATGAAGGAAATATATGAATGGCTATTCACAGAGATACCTGAAATATATGAAATAATTCTAAATCTCCTTAGTAATTAGAAAGATTCAAGTATATTACACACTAGATTAGCAAATTAAGAACCTATGGATGAGCTACACTATTGGTGGGAGTGTGACTTGTCATAACCTCTATGGAAAACCATGTAGTATCCTCTGATATGTTTGCACATTTATGCATCCTATCACACAACAGGTTGGTAGGGGTTTAACTGGAATTGAGCTTTCCCAGTGAGCTGTGGCATAGAGGGACCCAAATGGGTTACAAGTGTGTTGGGATATTGATTTCCTTTAGGCTTTGAGGAGGCTGAGTGGAGCCAGGGTCCCGGTTTGCCTCGGGCCTATGAACACTCTTGTCCTTTCATCATACATTAGGTTGAACGAATTTAACATTTTCTTTTTGCATCAGGAAACACGTATAAGTGTTTCATAAGAGCAAAATTCATGGATTGGAGAATAGAGAAATTGTTTGTTCTTATGTACAGCGTGAATAAGCTATGCTATATGTAACACTATAAATAAATCTTAGAAACATAATATTCTACTAGAAAGGGAAAGTCTCAGAAGCCTACACACATTTTGATATTTTAATAAAGCTGAAAACAAATAGCACTAAACAATATATTGTTTAGGAAAACAAATGTTTGTGATAAAGCTATAAAAATGAAAGGGAATGATAAGTATAAAATTCAGAAATGTGGTTTCTGGGGGAAGTGTGAGGGAGATGGGATAGGGGAAGGGCACATAGGAATTGGGAATGTTCTCGTTCTTATGCGCTTTCCAGAATCCTCTACAATGGTAATTGTTCTTTGTTAGACTTTTTCTCTGTATCTACACAACTACATACGGGCATCCAAAATACATACTCAAGGTTTGTTTTCAGATATCCTTTTCTATATATTTATCAATGACAAGCTTTATTTACTCAATAATTTATTTTGAAGTTATTTCCATATCAATTTACCTAATTACTTCTAATTGCTACATAGCTTTCCATAGAATATTATTGATTTTAGTTGATTTTATCTATTTCTATACCTCTGTAAATACAGGTATTTTCAATACTCCAGGATTGTGAAAAGTACTCCCATGAACATCCTTAAAGCATGCCTCCTTCTGTACCTGAGAGTATTTTTCTAGGGTAGATACCAAGTAAAATTGTTGGGTCATAGTGTTTATACTTTAAAAATTTTAAATGGATGCTGATGATTAGTCCTTTTTTTCCCCTAATTTCCTCAATATAGATTACCATCCCATTTGAATGTAACCATTTGTGCTATCACGTAAGTTTTTAGCTTATTTATCTTTATTTGTTAAATACAAGCAAATATGTAAATATATATCCTTATTTCTCCTGCCTTTCTTATAAAAGATAACAATATGCACATTCCTGTGAGCCTTGCACAATATACCAGTCTGTTGAGATCTTCCTCTTTCCTTCTACTGGCTTTTGTGTTCTATAATGAACAGGTGAAAAATCCCAGGTAACGTGACCATCCTATGAGAAGTGAACTTAATCAGAAATTCTCCACATTGTTTAGGCTATACTTTTCCAGGAAGTTCTTACCGTGTGTATTAATTATTACATATTATCTGCCATTTCTTTATGAGAGAAATGAGATGTTAAAGTAAAACACTGTTCCTTTAGTGTATTTCTTAATTGTCTCCATATTTCTTGTCTCCTTCAGAGGAGTTATCACAACTTATGATATTTTTTATTCTATTTTTTTGTCTTTCTCTTCTATTAAAGTGTAAACTCCCTGAAGACAGAGATACCATTTATCTATAGAATTTAACATATTTTCTGATGTAAAGAAGACTTTCAATAAATATTAGTGTAACTAATGAATTTAGTTTAAAGATAAAGGTTATGGAACCAGGCACCTAATGAGAATATGGGCATTGAACTAAGCAAAAGAAGTAGGCAAAAGTCAGGAAAAAGGAAGACATAAAACTCTTAGGATGAAACATGAAAATTTATTATTTATGACCCATTTACCTGGAAAACAATAACTAATAACTCCTATGCACATTATAAAATTGATTAAACATGCTGCTAGGTTTGCTACTAGCAAGTATAGAAATAAATAAGTAATACATATGTTTTAAAGCAGTTAGCATGCCACTGGCAATGCTTTTAGCAAACTGTGTAGCACTGTGCTAATTCTTTAAAATTTTGGAACTTTGATCTTGCCTCTAAACATTAAACATGAAGGTTGTAAATATCTTTTATCCCATCCTGTTATTATATATCACGATTACATTTTCTCTTCATCATAAATTATTTTCCCAAATACTCAAAACAGGTATTCCACTCAATTTCAATGACTCAGAGATCCAGGAAAATATCAGTTTTGTATTAAATGTGACATCTGCAAATTGATAGCATCCCAATAATTCAGGTCTAAGATTTATGGAGTTGAGATGTCTTCAAAGAAAATGATATATAATCATAATTCCAGAATTTTACTGACAAAGAAATTGAAACACAAATGTGAATGCAATCCTTCTGACAGGAATAAGCTGTTTCCCGGATGTGCATTCCAGCACATGGTGAGATGGGACAGAGAGGCATACTGGAGTTCAGAGAATTTTAATTGCAAGGGTCATGAAGATTACCTGAAGCTATCTATGAATCAAAAGTGCTTGCTCCAGGGCATTGTGGAGCAGTAGAGAGGTCTAAGTTCAGAATCAGATGGAAATGGGTTTAAAGTTCAACTCTGCCATTAGTAGGTAAACTTAGAGGAATTCACTTAATTTCCCTGCATCTTAATTTTCTTGTCTAATAAACGGGGTTCATAATACCTACATTATATGGTTTTATAAGGAGTAAATACAGTAGCTTAAGTAAAGTGTTTGGTGCATAATAAGTACTTCAAAACAGGCTTTTCAGATTCAGTTTTATTTTTCAAGGACATATTTTGAAACCCACAGCTCTACCACATGAAAATAAAAACAATTATTTAACAATTCAAGAAATAGTCTTTGTATCAGATAATGTGTTAAATGCTAGAGATACAAAGATCACTAGACAGACATGATTCCTACTTTTATGGAGTTTACATTTCAGTAGGTGAGAAAGACAAAAAATAGGATCCAAAATACCATTATAAGTTGTGACAACTCTTCTGAAGGAGACAATTAAGAAATATGAGCAAACAACAGTGGAATATTGGGTATGCTGATCAGAAGAGAAATCTATTAAAAGGAGAAAATGTATAGTTTAAGTTAAAAGCAAAATTGTAATTTCTTACAGTAAATTCAAGAGAATGTGTATAGGTCAGCAAGATATTATGAGGAAACAGAATAACTCAAACAAACGAAGTAAGTAGTGATCAGAGGTTGAACAACTGTGATCTAGGGAGTTTTACTTTGGGGGAAGTCTGGGATTGAGTTTGGGAAACGAAGTAGGATGAGATCGTCATGGCTTTTAGTCTGGATTATCAGTAAAAGATTCTGTAGCAAGCCTGGTTATTCCAGAACTTCTTGGACACTAAAGATCTGAAGTCTCTCCTATGACCTGGTCATAGGAGAATAAGTAAGGTCTTAGTAAATTCATGATGCCTCACCTAGTATGTCTGATATTACCACTGTGGACCAGGAAAGCCTGGACGGAGCAAGATAACTAATTAAATAATAAAACACATAATATGGGGAAGAAAAATCAGTGTGAAGAGTAAAAGTGCTTCTAGGTAACTCTGTAAAAGGTAATTTACCAATGCTCTTACTGAGAACAACAATATATTTGACAAAATCTTAAGCAATATCTACCAGAAGGCAGCAGAGAACTGCAAGGCAATGAAAACATAAAGGAATAACATTTGGAGGAAGAAAGAAACCAAGAGAGACAAGTCCAGTATTTAACTTCTAAGATAAAATTGAAACTGTATAAAGGCAGCATGTACATGGATATCTTTGAAGCATTGCTTGTAATTATGTCAAACAAATGTTCCATGCTACCACTAGGGGAGAAGACCCAGAACATGGAGAAGGGCAAAGACATGCCAGCTGTCAAGAGTAGGACCTCTGTCCACTCCATGGTACTGTGTTAATGCAGTCACCAAGGAAGACTCAGTGCACACAAGGCACTGGTTCGAACAATGCTTTGCTTACCTAGAAAAGAGCCAAAGCAAGCTTCAGGGGTGGACATCAGTCCGCCATGTCCAACAAGGCCATCCTAGTGGTCTACACAGGGTGATGGTCTGTATGCACCCCCTTATGCTACAGTAGGAAGACCCCGTTCCATGCCCTCCTTCCCTCTCCTCTCCCCCCCTGCCAAAGAAATACTAGTGGGGTTGGCCAGGTGCCATATGATGCACACGCTTAAGGAAGACATGTATGCCTGGAATAGGGAAGGATCACCCTAATGGAGAAGAATATGTGCTCAGCATGGGCACATTGCCCAGCCTCCAGATAAGGAATGCTTCAGGCCCAATGCTGTGATTGGGCAAGCCTCAGGAGCCTCAGCATGATGTCTGCTTCCCCAACAAATAGCAAAAGAGTTGAACATAATTTAAATGACAATCAGTGGTTGAACGGAGAGACAAAATGTATATGGTCATATGATGGACTACTGCACTGATCTACACTTAACAGCATAGGGGGGTTTCCAAAGCCCAACTTTGAATTAAAGGAGCATGTTGTCCAATGAAATGCATAAATTTATACATTTTTATAGCATGCACAGTTTTAAAAATTATGCATTCAGACATACCTCATTTTATTGTGCTTCACTGTATTGCCCTTTGCAGAATTTGGTTTTTATAAATTGAAGGTTTGCAGCAACCTTGCATAGAACAATTCTATCAGCACCCTTCTTCTAACAGCATGTGCTCACTTTGTTTCTCTGTGTCACATTTTGTTATTCTTGCAATATTCCAATTTTTTTCATTATTATTACATCTGTTATGGTGATTCTGTGAGCTTTGATGTCACAATTGTTATTGTTTTGAAGTGCCACGAAACTCATCCAATAAGGCAGTAAACAATCGATAAAAGTTGCAGGTCTTCTGACTGCTCCACCTACCGGCTTTTTCCCTTGCTCTGTCCCTCTCCTCAGGCCTCCCTATTCCTGATTGAGATGACAATAAAGGATTTAGAATATTCCATAAACTTAGTTGACAAAGCAGTGGCAGGGTTTGAGAGGATGGACTCCAATTGTGAAAGAAGTTCTACCCTGGGTAAGACGCTATCAAACAGCATCACAGGCTGCAGAGAAGTCTTTCGTGAAACGAAGTCAGTAGCTATGGCAAACTTCACTGTTGTCTTCTTTTAAGAAATTGCCACAGCCACCTCAGCCTTCAGCAATGAACATCCTGATCAGTCAGCGGCCATCAACATAAAGGGAAAAACCCTCCTCCAGCAAATAGATTGTGACTCTCTGGTGGCTCAGATGATAGTTAGCATTTTTCAGCAATAAAGTATTTTTAGTTAATGTTTGCACATTGTTATTTTAGATGTAATGCTATTGCACACTTATAGACTATATCATACTGTAAATATAATTTTTATATATACTGGGAAACCAAAATTTTTGTGTGACTTGCTTTATTGTGATATTTGCTTTATAGTGGTGTTCTGGAACTGAACCTACAATATCTCCAAGATATTGTAGATACTTACAAAATTTTCAACAAAGGACAAAAAATAGTTGCTTATTGCTACAGAGCTATCTGTTAAAATCCTCCACTAAATCATTGTTTCCAATTACAGGAACTAAAAAAACACGTGCAAAAATATAGATGGCCAGACTAACAGACAAGCTATCAATGAAAAACCCCATAAAATAATAACTTGAATAATACATTCAAACCACTGAATTTTTTGTGCTTTTCTGAACTCATTTGGGTCTGGTTTGGACATAATAACTCAAAATAATTTATATTTTTATCTGTGTACAAATTCTTTCCTCAAATACAATTTTATTTAATTTTATGGATACCTAAGAGTGAAACAATGGAAGGGAGTTCAGAAGGATACTCATTAAATACATGGTATTGAATTTCTTGAGTGGTCTCAGGGCTGTGACTGGGAATAACAGAAAAAATAAATATACACCGAAAAGTTTGGAGCCATATCTGCTCTGCTAATGATATTATGTTATTAACTGGAGGATGCCTTTGATTGAAATCTGTGCACCTGGGACCCAATGAATGCCCATAGAAAGTAGAATATATTTTTAAATTCAATATGTTATTTGACTTAAAATCTTATGGAAATGAAGAGGAGAGTTTTCAAAGAGGATGAGGTAATCTACTGTGTCAAATTGGATATTCAAAGGAAATAAATGACCTAAGTGTGAATAAGCAAGAGAAGTCTAAGCCCTCTGTGTGCTCTTGAGTTCTGCAGAAGATCCTAAAATAATAATTTAAAACATTTACTCAAATATTTATTAATATAGTGATATGAGTAATCAACAATGAGTACAACTTTTAAACTCTTAGGAATATGTTACAGTTAAACTCTTTAAACAATGATTTAATCTTAGCCCCTATTAATTAAAATATCAGACTTAAATTTAGTCCAGACAGTTTGTGTAAGAGACAAGCAATTTCAGATAGTGGGTAGATTGAAATTTTCATCATAAGAATATTTAACCTTTAGTATTTAGTGTGGTTGCTTACCACCAGTGGATTGCCCTGCAGTATATTTGTACTACTTTCATATTTACCACAACTTAAATGTGTTAGCCTAACTCCATTTTGCTCTTTCATTTCTTTAATGTTCTCAGACCATACTCATTGTTATATAGTATATTATAGTATATTTGGCCACTCCAAAAATGTCATATTAGCATTTTTCTCCTGTTTCTCAAGGTTCTTACACATCAAAGAGCCATTTTTTCACTTCCTAAAAATGTATCAAACTCTGATCAGGTAAATAAATGTTCAAATATGTACAGTGTATCTTGGCTAATGTAATCACTCAGAATCATGTATCATAGAGTTAAATCTTTTGATAGGGTGAGGTGTTAGTTGATGCATAAGGTAAAAATCAGTTTTAATACAAATTATTCTGAAAAATCTATTCAGCAAGCCATAAAATGAAGTAAATGTGGTGTTCATTTGGAATAGATTAATGTCTCATCACTTTAGTAGCTACTGACTTAACTGGCTTATATATAATAGATACATATACATATAACTACAGATATATATACATATATCTATAATATATGCATATTTATAATCTATAAAATATATAATATAAAATAAAAGCAATATATATTTAATACATATACACATATTTTATATATATTATACTTGATACATGTATGTATTAAAAAAGAGAGTTGTTTATTTTATGGTAGACACTGAGGACCTGATACAAATAGGAAACAGCAGAGTCATGTTTCCGATCTCATGTTTGCTCCTGGGTATGTATTAGTGAATGAAATGGCTGGGAATTCCACACACTATTTTTTTTTTTTCTCACTGTCTCACTGATTGTGTTTCTGCTCTCCTCTTCATATGGTTGAATTTGCCTAAGAAAAAAATGCATATATAATATTTATATAGGGTGATTTTATTGAAAAAAAAAAGCCATATATAATGTTTATATAGGGTGATTTTATTGAAAAAAAGTTATGATTTTTTTATGAATTGAATTAATTGCAACATAGATGGCAAGATTTTAACTTTACTGGTGATGGAAATTTTAAGCTCACTGTTATATTGATGAAGTGAATAAAAATCAGCAATATTATAATTCTACGAGTCATCTCTGCCTGTCAACATTTATAGAGGTGTATGTGTGCTTTACATGCAATTTAGGACACTGACACACTAAGTGTTTGATGTGATCATGCGAAAATTACTTCCAGACGAACATAGCTAAATATTCTTTATTTTCTGGAAGTGACTGTGTAAAATTGCTGTTATTTCTTCTTAAATATTTGGTAGAATATTTGAAACTTCTTTGTTTGGAAGATTTTAAACTATGGATTCAATTTCTTTAATGCTTTATTGGGCTATTAAAGTTATGTACTTTATCTTGGGTGAATTTTGATGTTAGTCGTTTTTGAGGAATTGGTCAGTTAGATTTTAGGTACATAGGCTTAGTCATTCATGGTTATCTCAGAGGGTTGCAGTGATATCCCCCTTTCATTCTTTCTATTATTAATTTGTCCCCTCTCTTTCTCTCTTTGTCTGTTTTAGTGGAGTTTATCAATTGTATTGATCTTTACAAAGACCCAGCTTTTGGATTTATTGATTTTCAATATTGTTTTTCTGTTTTAAAATTCATTGATTTCTGCTTTTATCATTATTATTTCCTCCCTTCTGCTTGATTTTGGTTTATTTTGATCTTCTTGTTTAGTTTTTAGTTTTTTAAACTGGAAGCTTAGATCATAATTCTTTATTATTCTAAGTATTTATGCTATGCATTTTCTATAATCACTGCTTTAGCTGCATCTCACAAATTTGATATGTTGTATTTTTGTTTTCCTTCAGTGGAAAATATTTTCCAATTTCCCTTGGAACTTACTTGTTGACTGTAGATTGTTGAAATGTGTATTGTTTAATTTCTAAGTGTTTGGAGATTTTCCTTTTATCTTTCTCTTATTGATTGCATTTAATTTCATTATGGTCAGAGAACATACTTTGTATGGTTTCTGTTGTTTTAAATTTGTTAAGACTTGTTTTATACACCTGGATATGCCTATTTTGATTAATGTTCAATGTGCACTTGAAAAGAATATGTATTCTGCTTTTGTTTAGTAGAGTGTTCTATCAATGCCAGTTAGTTCCAGTCGGTGAGGGTGTTTTTCAGTTCTTTTATATCCTCAGTGATTTTCTGTTTACTAGTTCTATTGATTATTGAGAGATATGTGTTGAACCCTCCTCTATAATTGTGGATTTATCTATTTCTCCTTTTAGCGCTGTCAGATTTTGCTTCATTGTATTTTGAAACTCTGTTTCTAGGAGCTTAAGCATTCTTTATTGAGAAATGGAATTTGCATTATATTAGAAAAATTATAGGAAAATTGGGTAATAAGTTATCATATTTTATTACAAGACAATATATTGCATGTAAGATTTACTAAAGAGGAAAAGCTTACAGTTTCTCAGAATACAATTATAGAAAGAACCAAATTTTAGTCTGTGAAAACAATCCAAATCTGAGAAAAGTATTTCTTTTCAGTATGCCATAATGAGAAATTCATATAACATCTTCCAAAAGTTGAAAAGAAGCAACCCAACTAACCTTGCTACGTGGAGGAGATAATTACAGTTTTAAAAAATGATTCTTTGCAAAGCAGATTATAAATGAGAATGTCATGAACTCAGCACTAAGTATATTGCTTTGTAAGACTACTAAAATTAGAGGAAAAGAAATGTCATTTTCCATTAAAAAAAAAGATATTCTTAGAGAAAACACTAGCTCTTCCTGCCAGATATTAAAGCAGTATTAAATGACATATTCTCTTTCCATATAACCCACTAACATTTTCCATATTGCCAGGAAAGGAGATATTTTTAATATGATCATTTTACTAGAATTGTCAGTGGGATTTTTACTGTTTTTGTTGTTGTTTAGATTAATACTTCAATTCATATCTCTCCTGCATTCCAATTGGTAATTTTATGATCTGTTTCTCATTCCTTCTGTGATTTGTGAAAGCCTGGGACACTTCTGTCATAGAGAACATTTTTCGTCTCTCTTTCAATAGTCCATGCCAGGATGAGCAGGCTATTCTTATAAAGAAGGAAGCTCAATGGCATCACAGTGTTAAATTTTGAAAGAAGATTGACTGATATTTTAAGGGATTTCAATCATATGTTCTTCCCTACTCAGACTTAGATAGAAGTTCATGGTAGAAGGCAGCCTATTAATTTTATTACATTAAGAAAATTATATATAAATTCTCTCTCCTCCTAGTATTTGCTAATAACTAAGCATAAATGTGAATACCCCACTAGTTCAAAAGAAATATGGCAATCCTCTACTTGCCTTTACCTTTTCTGTATAAAATATATTTCAATACTTTTCATATACTTGGCAATTTTTGTACTTTAAAAATTAAATGTTTGTGGATATTTACCTATATGATTAAATTAATTTTCCTAAATTTGGAAAAACAAAAGTAAAATAAATTCAGATCTGACTAGTAACTTTTGTTTTTTGTTGTATATATGCTATATAGGAATATTGTTGTTTTTTCACCATGAAATTTAACTTGCCAATAAGTTATAAGTAAAGTTAAGGCTTTTCCTCAAATTGTTAAATAGAACGTAAATATTTTAATGCACTATTTTTGAATAATTCTTTTTGCATATTAGAATTAATTTACACCTTGGATTTAAAGTTTAAATAGCTTTCTTTTGCCTATACTTTGTACATAGAAGTGAATAAGACACTTATCCATCCATACTCTGTAAGAGTTTGCTAATTGCCTTCTGAAATATTATTGTGGAGCATACATGCTTTATTTAACATTTTGTAGAGATTATAAATAAAAATTAGTGGATCTAAAATATTGTAAATTTATACATCTTTCAAAAATCAACACAGATCTTTTTCCTACAAAATTTCTCTGATCAGCTAATTTTACAGCACACACAAAACACACACACAAACACAGAGAAATAAAATAAATAAACATCGCAAATTATACAACTCAAATTCATAAGTATATTTTAGTTATTGCTTCCTTTAATATGCTTGTTAAAGTCAGAATCACTAAACTTTAGACTTATGTGACAATTTCAAAATTTATAGAAAACTTAATTTTCAATGGATTTAAAAAGCTGTTATTATTTGGACAAAATTCCTTCATTATTTGAAAATCAGTATCTCAATGTGTAAATAGAAGATATGCTTTGTATGTCACAAAATAGAATTGGTATAACTTTTATATACTTACTGCTGAACTATTTATTTTTATACAAAGAGAATCACATACATCTTCTGCCATTTAATTTATTGAAAAATGTCATGCTATAACTGAAACAGATTTCCTAAAGATGGTGATATTTATCTTAAATTTCATAATCTTACATAAACATTGTTCTCACTTTTATTTTGGTTCGTCTTTATTCAAAGAATAGAGATTATGTCTCCACAAGGCCTAAATATCTGGATTAAAAGGAGGAAATTCAACCCATTATAAGTTCACTTGGGCTATGTGATACCAAACATCTGGATATGGCGATAGCTTTCACATTGCTGGTTCTGGTTTGTGCTGATAAAGATGAATCCAAATAAGAATCAGTTGGGAAATGTGCTAAGAAGGAAGCAAAGCTCCCCCCACCCCTAAAAAACCCAAATACTCATGAATAGCAGTTCATGTCAGTAACATCTGCAAGGATAAGCAAGAATTGGAATACTTTGATGTAGTGTTATGAAAGTGGTCATGACTTTAGCTGTTATCTCGTATAACACTGTTAAATGGTGAGCAACAGGTGATCAGACCTTACCAGAATTGAAGACCAAATCAGTATCATAGCAAATCTTTACATTTCTATTTTCATTCTGAAAAATAAGATTTGCTGGGGATGGGATTGCATATCTATGGGTCACTGTGATGGCTGATAAAATCCAGATTCCTTTATTATTTTTGGTCTCACTAGGCAGACAAGGGAGGGCTTTGTCTTAATATAGCCAATTTTGTTTTTAATTACAAGCCCTTGAACTTTCTCTCTTCCCTCAAAGTTCCAGTATTGCCTTTATTGGCCTTGATTAATTTGTCTTCTTAATTAATTTTCAGAGAGTTTAAAAATACTAGCATTGAGAGGGCCTCTGGGCAAGCATGGAATCAAGATTGCTTAAAAACACCCACAACCACACACCACCAAGAAGGAAGCGGAAGGGAAGCTAGAAATGAAAGTAGAAAACTGAGCCCTTCTGGTAGCCCCTGGGTGCTTTCTAGACTATTGACCAATGAGGACAGTAGCGAAGATTCTGCCATGCTGTTTAGCAGAGGCATGTATGAGAGAGGTAGACCCCCAGAGTGGGATGGTTGAGGTAGTACTAGGGTGGCCAGAAGAAAAATTTAGGGAGCACTTGCTAAAAGGGAGAAAGAATAGAAGTCAATGAAGGAGGGCCGAACAGAAGAGAGAATAGAGGCCACCATTTAAGTACATTAAGCTGACCCTGTGGTGAAAACTGTGTCTAGCCATCTGGGATCCACGAGGAGAAACTACAGACAGGTCGCCAGTGCCACTCACACGGTGCAAGGCTTTCTGGGAGTTGGCGGAGATGGAGGTTATATACTGAGGTGGTCCAGGAGCATTTTTCTCCTGTGCTCTGATATTTGGTGTCTATAAAGGCAGATGCTAAGGAAAATGGAAGTAAATTGCCCATTTCAGGTGTTTTTAGAATGAAGTTTTGACGTAATCAAAGTCCTGGTCTTCAGTGTTACTTGGAAAGCTGTGACGCTTCAATCGTTCTGTTACACATACTGCACATTTTCCCATGAGATTCTATGAAGGAGAAGAAAGACAAATTCTGGAGGAAAGTGAATAAAATGAGGTTGCCTGTGAATTTTATTATACACTATACTTGATAAACTGTAATCTAAGATGCTCATTTGTTTCACATTTTAACTTTTGAAATAGCAAAATACCTTAATATTAATATGCATATGTAATGTGGTGGTGTGGTTTTTTTTCCCTCCTAGAAGCTGTTATCTTTGAATCACTTGAATAACTTAGGTATAACTGGCTATAGTGCAGTCTGCCTGCCCCACCCAACTACCCAATGTGGCTGTGAAGGTGAACAAAGAGAAAGAGCTGCAGTTCTGCAGAACGATGTCCAGTGTGCAGCTTGTGCTGCACTCACGAAGTGAATAATTGCTCTCCTTGTATTTTCTTCTCTGAAAAACAAATGTCCTTGAGAGTTCTAGGGAGAGCGAGGGAGGCCAAGGAAAAAAAGGAAGGATTGCTTCATTGATTCAGGTATTTCCCATTGGACAAGTGAGTGACACAGCCAGGAGCAGGGCTATCCTCCTAAAGATCCCCATGCTCCCTGATTTTAGCACACTGATGCCCTCTGATTTGAATACAAAGTCTTTGGGCTCATAGTATGTTGTGGAATAGTGGGGAGGTGGGTTGTTGGAGGGAGAAAGAAGGGGTTTCACATGGTGTGATGGTTAACTTCACATGTCACCTTGGCTCAGTTATGGTGCCCGGTAGTTGGTCAAGCAAACATTGGCCTGATTGTTACTCTAAGGGCATTTCGTAGATTGATTTGCCTCTATTGTCAGTTGATTGTATCTACAATAAACAAAGGAGATTGACCTCAGCAATGAGAAGATGCTCCTCATCCTGTCAGTTGGAATTCCTAAAGCCAGAACTGAAGGTTTCAGAAGTGAGAATGAATTCCTGCCTCTATAGACAGACAGTCTCTCCTGGGGTATTCAACCTCACCTTCACTGGAGTTTCAAACTTGTGGCCTGCCCTACAGAATTCAGACTTGCCAGTCCCCATAGTTATGTGAGCCAATTCCTATAATACATCTCTTATTATTTACATATGTATATTCTCAAACTTTTGTCCATTTTGTTTCTGTGTAGAACCCTGACTAACACACATGGGTAGGTGTTCCCTAGGTGGAGTTGTGGTTTGTACATTGGAAATTTGACAAAAGAATTGTTGAGATGGGCACAAGACTGAGAAAATAGTCTAGAATTTGTGAAAGGTTTAACATTGTAATGCTTTTATTCTTCATGTATGGAGATAATTGTTTTAATGCTGCATTTATATTTTCCTTTAATTATTTGCATCTCTTTGGTAAAGTCTCATCCATATCCATTCAAATAATGCATTGTGGTGTTGTTGGGAAGAATCAATAAAAAGTGCAGGAGAGACAGGTGGGTTCTGCCCCACATTTACCAAACCTTTCTGCATTGAGTGTGGAACTGCGATAGCAATGCCCAATATTTTGGTTACTTTAGGATTTCAAGTTAGTGACAGACAATAAAGGCCACATTGGCCCATCATAAAATTGATTACTTCAGAAGATGAGATTTCAGGGAGCAGAATGAAATGAACTTTTTCAGATAGATGCAAGAAGATATTTTAGGACAGAGGCATCAGCCAGTCGTCTTCTGAGAGCCAGCCCATAGATCCATTTTCCATAAGCTGTTCTTGCCTTCTTCCTCCATTCTGAACACAGAGGGTTTTCTGAAAGCTGAAAATTGCTTCCAAAACGACTTCTGAGTGCTGTCAGCACCTCCCAAGGTGGATATCAGGGAGCAGCAGGAGGGAGTGGGAATGAGGAAAACGGTAGAGGTTTTCGTGTCTGGTAATTAGTCTAATGATCACCTTAGACCCTCCTAGCCAGGAAGTTCTTCAGTAAACAGTAGTATAATGATAGGTTAAGCAAAAAAGTTTCAAAGGAATTAAATGACACCCTTGAAATAATTGTTACTTACTGGAGTACTCAAATTTTGACTCCCAGAAACTTTAGTGTTTTGTCCTCTATCTCATCCTTGCCAATCTATAAGCATTAAACATTTTAATATAATCATTTCAAAAGTTTCTTTCAAGGAACTTTACCTGAAAACATTTGGTTGGGTTGAGTTTTAGTCATTCTATACACTCAAAGGTAGTAAATATCATGGAATAATTTGGCTTGGTCTATTCCTCAATTAGGCTGATTAGATTTCCTCAGATACCTGGTAGTTCAAAATATTACATGAACTCCCTCAAACTTGTTATCTCCATATATATTTATTGCATTTATTGTGTTATTCTGTTAAGAATGCCAAAGGACAAATTCTATACCATACTGAAGACTTGAGAAATAAAAGCTCTGTTCTATAAATATACCCACTCTCACCCCTAGCCAATTTAATTTTAAAAAACAAACAATCTTTACAATAGGATGCACATTGACTGTTGTGAAAACTATTTCCACATCATTCTGACGCACAGGGTACAAAACATCTGATTTACTGAATTCTACTGGGACAAATTCAAAACATTGTAAACAAAAGACAACTGATCTTCCAATAGCTATACTATTGAATATTTTAGACTAACATTTCATATTAGAGAAAAAACATCTACTTAGAAAATGTAAAATGGCTTCACATTTTGGTTCTTAAATCATTCTTATCTATGGTATTTGGTCTTCACCATAATTCTAGGAGCAAGAAAGAGATATAATCAGAAGCAAGGATAGGACAAGCTAAATCTGAGATCTCTATGAGCCACAGACCTGAGAATTTCCTGCCTTCAAATTCACTGTTTTGTCCAGTATTTGTTTTTGGATAAAGAAAATATTTGTTGTGATGTTGTTGTTGTTGTGGGTATATGTGTGTGTGCTTGTTTCTACTGCTGATAATTTATTTAGAATGATTTAAAATAACTCAACTCTGAGGAAATTCTGAGATTTCTTCAAAATGGACATGATGTGCTTAAGTCAATTGTGTCCGTCACACCAAACCCGCCCCCCTCCCCCCTGCCAGGCTTCACTGTGAATATATTGAATTACTAGGTACTCAGGGCATAAAGCAAATTCAACATTTTGGTCTAAATTCAATCAGCAGCTGCCAATCACATATTTAGCTATGGTTTGAGTTTAACTTCCTTAGACACTTAGGTCACCTGAACTTACTGCCAAAGTGGGAAACCACCTGATGCAACAGGAGTCTTCAGATGAACTATCAGAGAAGCTGGCCCAGAGGTCACAAAACAGAGAGACTCAGACCAAATTAAAAGCTCAAATCACGTTTTAATTAATCAACTTTCAAAATATGATAAGAAGCAAGGGGAAAATATTGGTGTAATTTTACATACTTATGATAGTAGGGAGCAACTGGAGTGGAAGAAGTACTCTACCCCAATCCTGTGTTACACAGTATTCACATGCCTCTTTATCTCTCTGTCTCTGCCTCATCAGCCTGCTCTTCTGACAGTGTGGTTACAAGAACCAGAGTTGAGGATTAGAAAAGGTGCCCAGGACAATCACTTGTTTGTTTTATAGAGTGACACAGGGGCAAGTATGCCTGATCAATAGCTGTAGATCACTGATGCCTTGCTGAGTAGTCTTGGATTTTATCTGTAGGTCTCTTGCAGAGATCATAAGAGACCAAAATGGGGTCATCAAAGGGTGATGGGTGTCATGTTTTATGAATATTTAAAGTTTTTTTCTGTCCTTCCATCTATTTTTATCTGTAAGTAAATTCTCATTTGTCCCCCCTATTTTTCTATAATCAGCATACACGGACTGTATTATTCTATGTCTAACACGTCTTAGAGGTTAGTGACTTAGTAACTACTTAGCAGACCTTATATGTTTCATCCATCTCATTAGTTTATCTTGTTCTCTATAGCAGAATTGAATATCCTTAAATAAAACAGCAATCACACATTTCAGCCCACCTAGGGTCTGATGTTATATTTGTGTCTTTATTTCTAGAAAAAGCAGCCAGAAAGGGAGAGGCACAACTGCCTGTTTCTTTTTCAACAACTATTTTAGAGTATGCATGTGGGTGGAGAGGTTGAAGAAGGCTAACATTAAACAAAGGAAAACTATCAAGAAATGAGCTGGGTATAATTTTCTCTATTCCTTCTTCCTCCCTCCCTTCCTCCCTCCTTCCCTCCCTCCCTTCCTTCCTTCTTTCTTTCCTTCCTTCCTTCTTTGCCTCCCTCTTTCCTTCCCTTCACTAATTACTGGTAAAATTATATTTAATGTAATGGCATATTGAAGAATTATTTATTTATTATGAACTAGATTATATGAAAATTTGTACTTAAGATGTTTATAATATATCTATTAGAAAATTTGCAAAGTGAAATCATAGTAAATAATTATTGTTTCAATTTTAATATATAAACAAAACTTTGCAGGATAAATTTCCTGCAAAGTTTAAAAGAATGCCTAAGTCAGTGGCAGTTTGGAGTTAGGTTTCTTTGGCCTTAGGTGTGAGGGAGGATAGAATAGGGACTTGAAGAGGAAGGGGGCAGAAAACATAATAAGCCTGGTGTATTAGTCAGCCAAAGAAGTGCTGATGCAAAGCACCAGAAATCTGTTGGTTTTTATAAAGGGTATTTATCTGGGGTAAAACTTACAGTTACAAGGCCCTAAAGAGTCCAACTCAAGGTACCATAAGTAGTACTTTCTCACCCAAGCCAGTTGCCACGTGTTGAAGCAAGATGGTGGGCAATCTCTGCGAGGGTTTAGCTGTCCTTTTTCTCAGCTACAGGCTTGGCATAGGGCTTGTTTCTTTTGGGGCCTTATCAGTTGCTTGGCTGCTCCGTTCTCTTCAGCTGCAAACTATCAGGCAAACGGCTCATCTCTTTCTGGAGCCGCTGGATCAAAATCCTCTCCTCTGCTGTATCTATGGAGTTCCCTCTCTCCCTGTGTCTTCTTCTTTGTGTCTTCTTGAGTGAGTGTCTGTTTCTATCAGCCCACCAAAGGGGTAGAGACGTAATCTGAGTTACACCCTACTGACTTGGTTGAGTCAAAGACTTAATCTTAACATAATTTAATCAAAGACATCTCAGCTGAATCTAATACAATTAAAGGTTATCACACCCAAAGGAACAGACCAGTTTATAAACATAATCCTTGTCTTTTTGGGGGTTCATAAGTAATCTCAAACTGCCACATCTGATAAGACAAACTGAGGCATTGGCTTATTTACTAGCATTAGCATGCTGAGTCACACAGGAAGGGGCAGCTTACAAACACATACCCTGCAGCTTGCAGGACACACACCTAAAGGCTGCATTATCAGAAGGCAGCCAGCAAAGAGGGAAGGAGTGAGAAGAGCATCACCACCACCCACCCCACCTAGTTTTCAGGTGACCTCATGCCATGTGGACAGTGACTAGAAGCTAATCACCACCAGTCAGCACACCCACACCCTGCAGAGTTCATGGAGAGCAGCCAGAAGCCAATCGCTACTGGAGAGCAACCCCCCACACCCTAGGTACCCCACATCCCTGGGTCCATGCACCCCTGGCTCTTGCTTATCAGCACAGACCCTGGAGTCCAGAACCCACATAAAAAGGGGGGACCCCAGGGCAGTACTTTCTTTTTTCTCCCTTGAAAATGCCCACCTTCATCCTTGAGGGTGTACTTCCTGTTCCTCACTTTACTTCCTAATAAATTCTTTGCCTGCCTGATTAATTTGTGGCTCATCCTTGAATTCTTTCTTGTGACAAAGCCAAGAACCTAGACTTGGGCTCCAATAAAAGGTGCAACCTTTTTATGTGGAAAGCAACCTTTGACTTCAGACTTTGCAGTTCTGTCCCTTGGAAAAATCATAAACCTCTCTCTTATCTATTTCCTTTATATGTTAAATGGGTGTTAGTAAACCCACTCTGAAGTGCCAGTAAGCTGAAATGAAATAATGAATGATTGTAAAACAACTAAGACACCTGGTGCAGTTGTATATTGTACATATTGTAAGCATGAATAAATGGTAGGTCTTGATGATGAGAGGCAAAGAAAAAGGGGGTGGGTAGGGGAGACAGAAGAAGAGAGAAGGATGGAGAAATAGAGGAGGATAATGTTAAGGTTTATTGGTACATGAATAACTCAGTTGCTTTGCTGTAGATGAGTATAATATTATTTTATTTCTTATTACTGAATGAAGGCAAGTATATTCAACCTTGGAAATATAAAGCTAAAAGTACAGTCAAGAGAAATTAGGAAAAGGAAGGAACAGGGAGGAGCAAAGATATGGAGGATCAGCAGAAACATAAATATCTTCATATTATACAAATAAACACATACAAAGGGACATCCCGTCAATCTAAACAAGAAATCAGTTGGCTTCAAACAGATTACTTTCAATTAGAAAGGAATGGGTTCCAAAAATCAGGATGCTGAATGATGTTAGTGACATAGTAAGGAAAGGATTTCTTTGTTTTTCTCTCAACAAGAGAAAAGAAAGGCAACAGTAAAATCCAGGGAAAGAAACTCATATAATCTTATTTTTACATGTAGGAACTCAAGATATTGTTGTAAGTGAATGCATTTGACCTACTTATTAGGAACAAATTCATTTAAATAGAACACGGTTGTGACCTGTAGTCAAACTGATTCCTACCTCATTACCTCAGTTGCTTTGAAGGATATTTATATAAGTTTTGGTAATATTAAACTGGATGCTCCATGGGAAGAAGCTGGAATTCAATGGAACTCGGAGAAGAAAGGAGAAGACATTGCCTTGTGCATTGCTATGTGACAGAAAAGCTAAGAAACCCCAAGGAGCGCCAGCAGCCAGCCTCAGAATGCCACAGTGGTCTGGGAGAAAGCATGGCCATGCTGAGGCCTTGATTTTGGATTTCTCCTTGCCTCAAAACCTTGGGCCAGTAAATTCCTTTTGTTTAAGTTTTTTTTAAAAAAAGATGCTAATTTTCAACTTTTAGAATCAGATTATAACTTTGAAAAATTGATCTCTTACTTACGGTTATAAATAGGATGTTCTTAACTTTTGTAATATACAATAAAGAGGTATTGCTGAAAGAAGCTAGGCAGAGAAAGGGAAAAGGAGAAGTGGAGGGCAAAATAGGAATGCTTGTAGCTTTATATATAATATGAGAATTGAGAGACAATCTGAGAAAGTGATGCAATGATAAACTGAAATTAACATATATTATATATATATCCAAAATCATCATTAGAAGAAAAAAAACCAAAAACTAAAACTGGGAAAGATGGGATATTAATAACCTAATGCTCCTCTTTCAAAGCAAAGATTCTTAAACGTATGTTAGACAATAGTGCCATGACAATACTTTAAGATTCAGAAAAATATACACAAAAGCAGTTAAAAATATGAAATTTTAAAAGTGGTGATTATTAGGAAGTAGGACTTGGGATGTGAAGCGTAATGCATGGCATTGTTGTTTTTCATTAATAGACCTTATGTTTTATTTTTAATCTGTTTATGTTAAAATAGTAAATGATATGTTTCAAAAGTATATTTACAATATTAAATCAGGATTTGGTAATATAAATATAACCTTAAATACAGCTCAGAGTTCACAATACTTAACCAGGATCCACCACCAAGTTCTCCATGTAATTATCACAACTTTCTTTTTTTTGGCAGATAATTCCAGCATAAATTTTACATGGACATTGCTTTTGGGAAAAGCAGAGCTCAGGAAGCAGATAAATGGGATATAAATCACATAAACTAAATTATTTTGTCTCTTTCCATTCTTTTTAGTGTCTATTAATTATATGCCAATACCTGGTAAAAATTAGTGGGATTTTGGAATCAGACAAATTTGTCTTTCAATCTTGCTTCAATCAATTATCAGTTATGCTTTACTGAACAATATATCTGGTTCTCAATACTCCCATGTATCAAATGTGAACTCTGCTATCAACTTGAGAGAATTTTTATCAGAGTTAAGTAAACTAATGTGGCCTAAAATAGCACATGCAGAGTGTTTCCCAGAGAGTATATCTATATGTATTTCCTCCGTCCTCTTATACCTTTCTAATTCTTTTCTTCCAAACCTATCTTCACCTAGGAAGCATGGATTATTTTCACTTAATATAATCTATTGGACATAGAAAATATTTTAATATTGCTGGATTTATACTTCTAGCCTTAAAGCTTAAAGTATATGATTCAAAGAGCTAAATCATCCAAACCAAATCATTATGCCAAGTCATACTTTAAATTCTTTCAGCATCAGTTACTACAAGTTTTTGCTTTAATGGGACCAGTCTTTGTGTTTTAGTCATCCTCATTAACCAAATTTCAACCTTACAATAAAATGAACTTTGTATTTGTGAGCAAACACACTCATAAAACTGTTTATGCTAATATATAAACAGAAAAATTTACAAGAAGTATATTTTTATTTTTCATCTTCGTATTTGGTGGTCTGTGTCTTTTCTGGTTTGGTGAGTTTTCAAAGGGATTCATATAAATATTTCTACTTCAGTAATATCAATATTTAGGATAATGTAACTATTCTACTAAACGTAAGAGTTTTAAAGTGTATTTGGTTTTCTTAATCCAGTCTCCATTTCCACTTTCATGTCACTTTAGAGTAAACATGAAAACTATGTCAAGAGCTTGGATTTCAGATTTGGTTTAGGCAGGCTAAAGAAGAATATTTTCATTTGAGCTCCCCTAAGAAGCTCTAAAGTGCTCACACAATTAGGAGGCACACCAAAAAACAGGGCTTTTTAAACCAGTGCAGAAATTTACCTTTTAGAGTTATCTTTTTAGATTTAACCATGTACTGGCTTGTCATTTGACTATAATGAGAAGATCTTTGACAGTCATATATCTCGGTATTAAAAGCATTGCCTGGGTGAGTGGATGTAGCTCAAGTGGTTGAGTGCCTGTTTTCTGTGTATGAGGTCCTGGGTTCAATCCAGGGTACCTCCTTAAAAAAAAAAAAAAAAAAGCAGTGAAAGAATATAAATATCTTATTGGTAACTGTGCTTCAGAAAATAATTAAAAATATAAATGCACAATCCCAAAGATATTTGTTATTGTTTCCCCTCTGTTGGAGTCTGACAATCTTTTAAGCAAATGGATATTTGTCTAGTCAAGGTAGGATAACTCCTACTTACTAAAATTGATTGTGGTGAATCAGAGGCAGCTAACAAATTCAAAGCTTGAAATGACATTGATCCCTACCCACTTTTTTGTCTATTTGACCATGAAATTGGATGTGGCCTGCTCTTCCAGCTATGGGCCCCAATGGTATACATACACTTTTTGATTTTTAAAGAAATTAAGAGCCATTTAAATCTTCTATTTCCAGCTCAAATTCAAGGAACTGTTTCCCCTGTAGTATCACTAGTAGCTGTAAAATAACACTTGGATAGAATTGAAGGCAATCTGAGATTCATCACTAGATTAATCTGAATATTCAGTATGATTAAAATTATCTTTGGAAAGAATATATACAGTCACACCTGGATCTATTTTTGTGATTCAATGCACCTTTATAACCCAGTAAACCATTTCCATAAAGCTAATAATAGTTCTAAACATGCACACATTGAATAAAATAAGGCTGAGCTCCAAAGTAATAAGGAGAATTTGCTGAACCATATCAAAGTAATCATAAATAATTTTTAATAATCTGACTTAGAGTTAAATTCACTAATTCCCTCTCCCTAGAGAAGTTCACTACTGGCTTCTTGTTTCTTTAACTCAAAGTAAGGAAGAAAAAGAAAATTGGTGGAAGATACAGAGCTCTCCTCTCTGGAGTATTTGAAAAGCAGCAGTTTGGGGCTTGGAGATCACAGGAATTTTAGGAAGTATGGACCAGGCACAGGGATAAATTGCAAGCTTAAGTGCACATCAATCAGAGCCTAGTTCTCCCATTTCTGCCACATGCATGGATCCTACCATCAACAGTTCTATCCACTGAGCAAGATATTGAACAATTTTCCTTTGAAGAAAATGATCATTCACAAAGAAAATCTCTAAGTGTTGAAATTTTGGGATCCCAAAGTAAAAAAAAAAAATCTAGCTTTCTCCCACTCATCCCAAAGTGAAGCCCACCACTCAGCAATCCAAACCCATGTATGCTAATTTTAATATCAACATTTTATTTGCTTACACTTAAATATGAATGGACAACTGAGGATTATAAGGCATTTGAAAAATAATTCATCATAAAAAGAGAGCTATACGAATAAAGAAATAAAAGAAATGACCTGTTAGGAAACACAGAAATGCAGAGAAAAAATTAAACAAAACAAAACACATAAACTCTCTAATTAGTATCCTCAGAGAGATATGAAAAGTTTTTGAATCTGAATTCATTTAAAAATACAGACTATGACAACCAAAATTAAAAAGGAACAATGAAGGAACAAAGAAGCATTGGAATGAAAAATATTTACACTAAGTGTCATTTACAACACTTAAAGCTAGAAGTAATAGCATCTAAAGGCAGTTGAGACAAAAGGACTGAAATCCAGAATCCTAAAACCAATCAACATATCATGCACCTATTAGGACAAAAGGAACTCATTTGTGCAAATGTGAGAATTCAAGGTGTATCACTCACCCATGCCATCTGATGAAAGTAGTAAACAGAATGACTTAAGCAAACAAAATGTAGAAATGAGGCCAAATGTTAAGAAGAGGAAGAGGAGGTAAAAGCCATGGTGAGCAATGACCCTTGCTATAAATATAATACAATTAATTATATATATATGAAATCTAAGTGGAAAAGAAGCATGGCTGTTCATAATTCAATGATATATGGGATAAGGACATAGTCATGGAAGACAGGGACATTCAGTAGGACAACTAATAATTTCTATATAATCTTATATACTCTGGAGTGGAGGTTGAGAGAGAAAAGGATTGGAAATGAATGTATTCCTAAAGACTCATGAGGGAAGGAGTAGAAGGAGGGAAATATAAGGAAGAAATGGAAATATTTTAAGAGTTTCATATGTTTGGGTGGAAGAGGAGAAGGGGAGAAACAGCGTATTTCGAGAAAAGCATCTATGTCTTAGTAGGGGTAAAAATTGAGTCATATGAATCTGAATATGAGGGAAGGAAAATAAAAAGGGCTGTAATAAGCAATTATACTTGTTCGTTAGTTACAGAGTTCCTCCAGCCCAAACACTTAATTAAACAAATTAGGATTTTCTCTCTCCCACATAAAAGAAGTGTAGCGTTTGGCAGTCCAGCATCCCAATGGCAGCGACATGATACTATCAGGGCCCATGCCTCCTCCATAATTCTGCCATGCCATCCTTACTACCTGGGCATTTACATGGTCATCTCATGGTCCAGAATGGTTTCTGGAGCTCAGCCATTTCATCTGTGTTTGAAGCAGGAAGAGGTGGAAATGAATAAAGACGGACGGCATTACTCCTAGCTGAACCAGCTTCCTTTAAAAAGTACTCCCCAAAACTTCAAGAACCTCCCCTTGCATCTCATTCAACAACTTTAGCTGCAAGGGAAGCAGGGAGGTTTGAAATAATACCAGGTTTTTCTCAGTTAAGGAAGAAAAGCAGGATGATTACCAAGTAGGCAACTAGCAATCTTCCACAAAAGGTAGCAAGTAATGTAATGAAAAAAATACAGTAAAAATGACAAAACATATCTTATTATAAGAGCAGAGAAAGGGAAGGTAGCCATACATGGAATGAAAGTGCTGAGTTGTACTTCAAAATTGATATGAGGAAAATATAATAAATAGCAACATGATGACACCAGCAAAATTAGGAAAAGGGAAGATACAGTAAAAATAAATATAAAATATGATGGGAAAATAAGGTATTTCAGTATTTGCACTAAATGTGACCACATTATATTCTCTCAGTGAAAGACAGAGAATGAATGACAAATTGAGTTAAGAAACAAAACCCAACTTTATTTTGTTTAAGTGAAATTCAATTACAACAGTGAATATGAAGGTTGAAAATATAGGACAAAATAGAGATGAGGCAAATACAAACAAAAAGATGACAGGGTGATTAATATTAATATCAGTTAAAGTGTACTTTAAAATTAAATGCATTAAAAAAGATGAAAATAATCTATGAAAAGGATATGATATTTATAATGTATATGTAATGTGTTAGTCAGCCAAAGGGGTGCTGATGTAAAATACCAGAAATCTATTGGCTTTTATAAAGGGTATTTATTTGGAGTAGAAGCTTACAGTTACCAGGCCTTAAAGCATAAGTTACTTCCCTTACCAAAGTCTGTTGCCACATGTTGATCAAGGATGGCTGCCAAGTCCTACAAGGCTTTAGGCTTCTTCTCCTTCTTAAGACTCCGTGGTCCCAGCTTCTTCCAATATCAGCTATAGGCTGTGATAAGTCTCATCTCTCTCCCAGGGCTTGTTTCTCTCCAGGTTCAGTTGCTCTGCTCTCTCCACAAGGCCAGCTATAAACTGTCAGGCGAATGGCTCGTCTCTCTTCCCGGGGCCTCTGCCTTGTGTAATTGAGCCTTCTTTCTTTCCTCACATATCTGCTTCTTTGTGTATTTACTTCCTGGGGCTCCAGGATCAAAACTCCAACTTTCTCTTCTATAATGTTGTTTTCCTCAATGTCCTAGTGATGTGGCCCAATCAAAGCCTTAATCATTATTTAATCAAATAAAAGTGAAAACTCTGAGTACAATACAATCTAATATGCCCAGAGGAACAGACCAGATCACAAACATAATCCAATATCTATTTTTGGAATTCACAAATAATACCAAACTGCTACATGTAACAACCAACTAAATAAAAAAAATTTCAATATTCCTGGAATATTGCCGGTAGCTTTTCTGTATTTTCCAGCCTCCTTTGAAGGCATTGGTGAGATTAAGCAGAACAATTTAAGTGAGGTTTCAGGGGAAATTATTTAAAGCTGGCCTACTCAGTTGGCATGTATCCTCTCTTCCCACTTACTTATTCCTTCTTCCTGTCAGTATAGGTGTTATTGCTAGAACTCCAGCAGCTATCTTGTAATAGTGAGGTGATTTTGAGATGACTCTGATGACAAGATGGATGTGATAATGTGGTGACTCTAAGGATGAAAGCCATTTGCTAAGGATTAAAGAATAGAAAGATAGAAGTTAACAGTTTTCCTGATAATATGTAGAATTCTTGTGTCTATTTTAGATTGCAGTCTTGTTAGAAAAATATTAATCCCTGTCTTATTCAAGACTCTATTATTTTAACTTTCCATTATTAGAAATTTAAAGTGATTTTAACTGACTTACAAGGAGAATTTCATAAAAATGCAACCATATTTTTAAGAGCTATCCCAAAATTTAAAAATTTTTAATTTTTAAACTTTCTAAAATTTAAAAGCTCTCTCAAATATAAATAGATAGAGTTATAGAGTTTTATTCAGAGAAGCTGAATAAAATTAATTTATGTATATCTGTATATGCATATACAAATATTTCACTCTGCAGCAATAAATGTGTATGTATTATAAACAATTAGTGCTCAAGCAGCAGGATTACTAATTTTTAATTGTATTCTTAAATTATGAAATGTATTTGACACTTTGTACAACTTAAAAATATTTCTGTATGTCGTATGACCTAGATAAAAGACTCATAAGGGTCTTTTTAACTTAATTAAAATTAGCAAGAAACTTGTACTGTTTGCTTTTTGGTAAAGGTGTTCCTAAATCCTTAGTCTGTAACTGGCTTTGCACTTTTAGGTCATAAAATCTTTCAAGTAGCATTAAAATGCCATTTCCAATAAATATCCCCTCCCCCCAATCAAATCTCAAATTCTTATAATTTATTGTGAAAACTTCTCTTGGGTTTCAATAATGGTGAAAATGTCAGAGAGGCTTTTGTGTAACATATTTAAAGACCACTATATTATATGGTGTTAGGTAGACACGTGTAGAAAAGGTGGTACATATGTGAGTTTTAGCATTCATTATCTTGGTGAACTGCATAGTAGATACATTTCTTTTCCTTGTCCTTCCGGTTGTTCTTTTTTTAATCTGATTTTCATATCAATTTGAGTTCCCCTGCATTCTAAATATAATGTAACTCAAAAGATGTCTAGTGGTTGATAACCAGGCATACATTAAAAGATGGGGAGCATTAAGCAGCGTGAATGTACATATTCATAATAGCTGTCTAACTAATGTTTTTTCCCTTCAGTAGACTAAGTCACACTGTATATTTTCCATCCAACTGAAATATTATAAATCACTTTTTAATATCTTTTTATCTGAACAAGAAAAAAATCATTTGTATTACAGACATGTAAATTTAACTTAAAACTACAAAACCTAGTTTGAGGCTTGATACTGTGGCCATAAATCATATACAATAACATTGTAAATGAGATAACTGTAACATTATATTCTCTGGGCAAGGTTAATAGATTCAGTTCAAGTCTAGCAAGAAATTGTAGCTGACATTTTCCCATTTCTTTCAGAAAAGCCTTTATAAATCCTCAACTTCTAAATTGGACTGGATTAGGTCCCAGTGGAGAAAATCCTAGATTTAGTGTTTTTAATTTCCTAAGTTACTGAGTAGGAACCAACTTTATAACTGTAGTCAAATATGGCCTGGGGACTTTAACAGTCAGGTTATTGTTGCTATTCTCATCCAATTCCAATAATAAAACTAACCATATTAATAATATTGGTGGAAAATGATGGTAAAAGTAATAGTAGTCCAAATAAAAAATAAGCTTGTCAATTTGCTTAATCTGGGTTAACAGTGGAAAGAAATATAAATAAGAGTTTTATTCAAACCTTCCCTGGTGACTAAACCAAACCGAGCAGGTCCACTTCCATTTTCAACTCAGCTCTTCACCCTGGTGACAGACTATTTACATTCTACTGTGCCGTTTCTTGCTGCTGTCAAACTCTCCTTTGAGACCTGATACAATGAATGACCTTAATCTCCTTCTACTGTGGGAAAAAGTGTCTGCACCATGATGCTGGGAGGTCCAGAATGTTCACCTCCCTAATCTAGCCTGTGCAGGGAGAATTTTTCCAAATGCTATGTTCCTATCAGGAATTGAGTACAAGCTCTTCAAGACACCAAGTGCTTCCTGATGCAGATAGAAAAGGAATAACCTGCAAGGTAGGAGGATTCTTGTGTAGAAGAATCCCACACAATATGACGTTTCCTCTTCTTTCCACTTGCCAGGATCCGAATTAATTTCTTATCATCAGAAGTGAAGATTATTAAAATGGTCTCTTTCCTTACAAGTTTCTGTGGGCTCCATTTTACGCTGCATATCCTTGTCAGATTATTCTCAGAATTTCATTTCATTATTTCATCTCCTAATCAAGTATTATTAGGCTTCCATGTCCTGCAGAGACCAGATGCATGCCTTCCTGACAGTCCTTTCAGACATTCTCATAATAAGCCCAATTTATCTATCTAAATTTTTTTTCCTCTTTGTGTTCTCTATTTATCCTTAAATCATTCATTTTCTCTTACTCTTCTCCTTAGTTTGAATGCCCAAATCCAAAATCCAAGTGAAACCACATACTGTACCATGAGGAGAAACACATGATGAATACATAGCTCAAAATCCTGCTGAAAATTCACCTGACCACTGAGACTTGCCTTGGCTATTTCCATCCTACCTCGACGTTCTCGTATGTTGAATTTCCTATAGACTTACAACAATTCTATATACCATATTTATTTTCCTTTAAGTAGTATTTTAGTTATTTTTTGAGTTTTAGTTGTATTTCCTCAACTCTACTCCAAGTTCCTTCAGGTATAGAATAATTCCTTTTACTACTTTTATACTCCCTACAGCAGTTCTAGGTGCACTTCAATACAGTACAGTAATTGACAGTTGAACTTAAGTTGACTTGTTTGCAAGTTGCAAGCCCTATTCTTAAAGGTTCAGATATTCTAGACTTATTTCAGCTAGAACATTTTCCCTTGTCTGCTTGAAACCAGGTTGTGTGTTAATACAATAAATCTTTCACTTATTTAATTGTTTGATTAAAACACTTTTATACTGTTCTTTTAAGGTGATTTGGGAATCAGAGAGGTGTTATCTTTGAATATTTTTGCCTCCTTAATGAATAATAATCATCTTCTGAGATTCTCCTCCTATTTTGTGCTTAAGGATACATGCATTCGCTCAGTATTTTGTACTGCTCATAGTATTGTGTATTGTCTTATATTTGGCAACCCAAGTACTTCCTGGTATAAATTCCCACCTCACAGCAACGCAAACAACACATATAGTAAATGAGAGGATTTAATGTTTAAATATCTGGTGCAGGGATTCCTATACTGTAATTAGAAATAATATGGTACCCTGAGGCTCCTGACACTTTCATAAAAAGATTGTCTAGGAATGAAGGATGAAATTAACATCAACCTTATAGAATAAAATATTACCATCCATTTTTCAAATATCATGCTCATAAAGTAAGGAGGATAATATGTCTGATAGCACAAATTACATCTCAATATTGAGAATTACAGTTTCTTGAGGCTTATCATCTTTAAAAACCTTATCATAGATACAATAACTTGTCAAAATGATAAACAAATTTTACATTACTGGCAGAAACATCTACTAGGGTGTCTTTTAATATTTAATTAAAAAAATGAATTCGGTGAAAAGGTAGGTTTCCTTTAAGTTCTTTTGTGACTGTGTCTAAGTGGAATCAAGTAACTGATCAGTTTTTAAATTTAAAATATTAAAATTAGTAATTAAAATTAAACTGTTTTTCATTTTTGACAATTTGCTGTCATGAATATTAATTTAATTATTCCACCAATAATTACTCATCTTTGATTCTGTATAAAATGTTACTTTGGACACTCAATGGAATACAAAGAAGTCAGTCTAATCCACAATTTGTCCATAAGCTTATTGAAGGTGCAGAGTACACACATGTACTTTCACACAAAAGCTAAAGACAAAACAAAGAGAATAACATGTATTTCTATGGGCAATATGACTAAATGAGTAGTATGAGTATATATTATGAAATGAGAGCTTATTCTGGACAGATATTTGTTAGGAGAAAGAAATTTCAAATGAGAGTTCAACCATGAAGTATGCCCTTGATAGTCTTGTTTTAATATTTTAAGTTTCTAGTTTTTTTCAGAAGATTCCTCAAAAGTTCTGCTTTTAGAAAATTTGTACTTTTTTGAGGGAAGATTCTCTAGAGTGTAGCTTATGAAGTTCACATAGCGAGTGACACTAGAGCCCCTAACAGCCATCTTCATTTCAACTTAGCTTTTAGGTTCTCTGTGGTGATGTTTTTCAATTTTGGATTCAAGAAGACTTCAGATGAGGTATTCTCCTTAATATCAAGGTCTTTGTTGTGCTTCCCATGATTAAGTGTGTTTTGTATATTTTTACAATCCTTTGCTTCCAGTGATGCCACATGGCAGGTACTCATTATTAACTTGGATGAATGTGTGAATAATGGACAGACGCATATGGCCCCAGTGTGGCGGTGAGAAGTAGTTCATATTGGAGTGCAAAGGAAGATAAATTTGAATAAAACGTGGAGTCATAAAGTAGAAGGCCTTAAATTCTGGGTGTAAGGTTTAAGAAGCTACTGCCTACCACAAGATGCTTTCCTATATTTTCTTCCAGGAGTTTTAAGGTTGTAGCTTTTACACTTAAGTTCTTGGCCCATTTTGAGTTAATTTTTGTATAAGGTGTGAGATAAGGGTCTTCTTTCTTTCATTTGTATATTAATATCCAGTTCTCCCAACACAATTTGTTGAATAGACTATTCTGGCCCAGCAGGGTAGGCTTGACAACCTTGTCAAAAATCACTTGATGATAAACGTGAGGGTTTATTTCTGAGTTCTTGATTATTTTCATTGGTCAATGTCTGTTTTTTTTGCCAGTACCATGCTGTTTTTATCACTGTAGCTAAGTAATAAGCTTTAAAGTTAGGAAGTGAGAGTTCTCCAATGTCATTTTTCTTTTTAAAGGTATTTTTGGCTATTCAGGGCCCTTTACCCTTCCAATACATTTGATGATTGGCTTTTCCATTTCTGAAAAACAAAACAAAACAAAACAAAACAAAAAAACAAAATGGCTGTTGGGATTGCATTGAATCTGTAAATCAGTTTAGGTAGAACTGACATCTTAATGAAATTTAGTCTTCCAATACATGAACACGGAATCCCCTTCTATTTATTTAGGTCTTCGTTGTTTCCTTTTAACAATGTTTTGTAGTTTTCTGAATACAGGTTTTTTATGTCCTTGATATTTGATTCTTTTAGTCACTATTATAAATGGAATTTTTTTTCTGACTTCCTCCTCAGATTGCTCATCAGTGGTGTATAAATCCTGCCACTTTGCTGAACTTGTCTATTATTTCTAGTAGATTTGTTGTGGATTTTTTTTGGGATTTTCTAGATATAAAATCATATCCTCAGCGATCAGCAACAGTTAAAACTTCTGGGTGTTGAATTCTGAATGTACGTCTTTTTTCTTTGTACTATAGGCATACATTTTAAAAGCAGCAGACTTAATGAAAACTAGTGTGAAGTAATAATCTACAGTATTTTGTAACAAGTATATGTAGAAGTATTTAAGAACAGCAAATTAAAATTTTATATGGTTACCTTAACAAATATAGACTCTTTAAATGAAAACACAGAAACCTAGAAAGACATTGTGACAAGGATTTAAAGTAGGTATGTTCGTTTCATATGAGGGTAATTTCAATGAAGTTAGATATTTTGCCAAATTTGTAAGCTAACATATATTAAAACAAAATTTAGACTTTTTGAAAAATCACATAATAAAGAGGAGCTTATAATGATAAACCAACAGTGTCTATCCCTCCATCTTCTTCCACCACTCCCATGCCTCAGAAGAGTTTTTAGTCTTTCACATTTCAGCTCTTCCTGTATTACCTCCATAACTTCAAATATGTTTATGTATTTATTGATTACTTTATAAGTGATAGATAATGTCTTTTGACCCTGTGCTATTAAAAGTGAGTAATTTGCTTAACATCATCTCACACTCAGTTATTTAAATATTGTTATTTATTTTTTATGTTTAAAATTCTGTCTTGAATTCCTACTACAGTGTCCCTATTTTTACTCCACCTATCTTACTACTTTATTCCTTCCAACATTATCAACATTGAAAACATTGTATCTTTAACTAATTTTGATGTCTCGCCTATTGATTACTAGATCTTGTGATAATTAACTC
This sequence comes from Cabassous unicinctus, assembly GCA_029593785.1. Taxonomy (NCBI): domain Eukaryota; kingdom Metazoa; phylum Chordata; class Mammalia; order Cingulata; family Chlamyphoridae; genus Cabassous; species Cabassous unicinctus. The sequence continues at coordinate 38,393 of JAQZBX010012310.1, forward strand.
CCTCAACTTTTGTTTGTCTGGAAATGTCTTAAATTCTTCCTTAGTTTTGAATGGCAGCTTTGCTGAGTATATTATTTTTGGATAATGTTTTTTCTTTCAGCATTTTAAATACATCTTCTCACTGCCTTCTGATCTCCATGGTTTACTTTAGTTCTTTGTCTGTGTTTTCCTTTAGTTCATTGATCCAATTTAAGAGAGTTGATTCAAAATCTTTGATTAATAATTCTGGAGACTGAGCTTCTTCTTGAATACTTTCCTTTGAATTCTTTTTTCCGTGACTGGGCCATACTTTCTTGTCTCATTATGCTTTCGATAATTTTTAAATTGAGAACTGAAATTTGTGACTATTATATATGGTCACTCTGGAAATCTAGTTCTCCCCTCCAGTCAGACTAAGGACAAGAAGAAAATAAAAAGAGAAAAAAGAAAAAGAAATGAATAAGAGAGAGAGAGGGGAAAAAAAGAAAAGAAAAAGAGAAAACATTTTCAAACAAACAAAAAACTTGCAAGAATTAAAATGCCAAAAAAAGGTGCTGTTCCTCTTCAAGTCTTTTGTGATATGCCAGTGGGGAGGTGAAAGCTGCTGATGTTGAGGCTGAAACCTAAGACATCATCTATGCTTATCCCTTGGGGCTCTGCCAGACCAAAAAACACAAAAAAGGAAAATAGAAATACTAACCAACCAAGCAAAAAGAAAAAAAAAAAAGGGTTACTGGCTCTTAATGTCCTGGTAGTTGCTGATGTATGACCAAAAGCCACTGCAGCTAAGAAGGCCAAATAAGGCCAGCATCTACACTTCCGTCAGTGATCCACCAGGCCAAAGAACACAAGAAAGAGAGAAGAAAATCAACCAAAAACATCCTACTGGCTGCTGCTGGGAGGCTGGAGGCCACTGCTGCGCAGAGAGCCAAAACTGAAGCCAGCACCCATGCTCCTCATCCCCAGCTTTTGAAGGATGAGGTTTCATCTGCTCATCTGGGAACCAGCCAGCCTCTCTTTGAATCTGGGACACATTTCGGCTGTAGTGACAGCCTGGGGACTGAATAGGGACTTGTCACTGATTCATGCTATCACTATAAAAAGCAGAACTCGTGACAGGCTTTCACTTCTTCTGAAACTCCGATAGTTCTAAATGTCCGATCTGGTTCCAGGGTTATCACCTAGTGAATTTTAATCTATTTTCCAGCTCATTCTTTTTTCTAGTGGAGAGACCAATCTGTAAAACTTCCTCCTCCACCATTTTGCCTAATCTCTGCTTTTTAATTGAGGATTTAATTTACATTTAATGCAATTATTGATATGATTGGGTCTAACTCTCTCATCTTGCAATTTGTTTTCTGTTTGATCCATCTGTTCTTTGCTGATTTTTTCTCTTATTTTTTTCTCTTTTGAACTAATGGAGTTTATTTTCTGATTCCAATTTAACTCATTCATTGTCTTATTAGCATCATGCTTTTTTGCATTTGGTTGCCTTAGGGTTTTCAAAATTCATCTTTAACTCAACTTCAAAGAATACTATGCCATTATCCCTCTTCATGAAAGTATAGGAACCTAACAGTAGTTTGCTTCCATTTCCCTTCTCGAGTTCTATGTGATGCTCTTGTCATATGTTTTACTTCTACATATACTATAAACTCAACAATATAATACATATTTTTGCTTTGAATAGTCACTAACCTTTTTAAAGTTTTACAAAATTGGAAAAAATATATTGAATTTTCTAACATATTTACCATTTCTGGTGGTCTTTTATGTAGATCCAGATTTCCATCTGATACCATTTTCCTTCTGCCTGAAGGATTTCCTTTAACATTCCTATAGTTCATGTATGCTGCTAGTGGGAATTTTTTCAGCTTTTGAATATGAAATATTCTTTATTTTTCCTTTGATTTTGACAAATATTTTCATTTGGTATAGGGTCCCTGCAAGTAATTGAGGAAAATCCAAGAAACAATGTCACTTGGATTGCATTATTTTTGCCAAGAAGTGTGCTATCATTCTTATCTTTGTTCCTCTAAATATAATCCCTTTTTTCCCCTCTAGCTACTTTCAAGGTTTTCTCTTTGTCACTTGTTCTAAGAAACTTGATTATAATGTACTTTGGTGTAGTTTTCTTCATGTTATTATACCTGGAGTTCATATAATTTCTTGGATCTGTGAGTTTACATTTTCACCAATTTTGGGAAGAAAAAAATCAGCCTATATCTCCAATTACACTTATATTATATGTCTTGAAATTATCTCATAGTTATAATAGTCTACTTTTTCAATCTTTTTTCTCTGTGTTTTATTTTGCATGATTTCTATTGCTCCATCTTCAAGATCACTAATTTTTTTTCCTACGGTGACTAATCTGCTGGGCACATCATCCTGTGTACTTATCAGGTATTGTACCTTTTAATGTATCTTCCATGTCTCTTCTTAATAAGCTCATGTTTTTTCTCTTAAACACAGAGGATATAGTTATAATAGTTGTTTAAAGTTATTTATTCCAATTCTATTATCTCTGCTATTTCTGGGTCTGTTTTGATTGAATAATTTTTCTCCTCATTATGGGTGGTCTTTTTCTACTTCTGTGCATGCCTGGTAATTTTTTATTTGATGCGGGCATTGTTATTTTTATTAAGTTGGAGGCTGGATTTTTTTTTTTTTAATATATTTTTGTGCTTTGTTCATGGATACAGGTTAATTGCTTGGAAACATTTTGATTCTTTCAAATCTTACTTTTAAGGTTTGTTAGGTAGGATCAGAGCAACATTTATTTTAGGGCTAATTTTGCTCCACAACTGAGACAGTACACTTCTGAGTACTCAACCTTGTGTACTCTGAAGTTTCCCCCCTCTGGCTGCTGCTAATATGAACTATTTACAGATGTACATGATTCCCAGAAATTATTCTGCTTCCTTTTTCCAATGGTTCCTTTCCTGGCTTTGGGTCATTTCATCAAACCTATGTGCTTATCACTTGAAGGGAACCCTCTGCACATCTCTCCCCCCC